>CDFA01020924.1:0-18935 GCA_000826305.1 Acanthamoeba healyi
CCTCTATGGTGGTGGCAGTGTATGTCGGCAGTCAGGAACTAAACCGAGGACGATCAGTCGCTGCTGCTCCAGCTGCCGCGTGAGCTGCTGTTCGCCGTGCTCTCGTGCTTGTCCCCCACGCTGCGTGAGGCCAGCAGCCATGACGGCGGTGGTGCAGCAGAGGCAGCACGCCAAAGGCGAGAGGAAGAAGCCGTGCAGGCCGTGGCCAACGTGCGGCTGGCGTGCAGCGCCCTGTTCGTCGCTGCCGAGGCCAGCCGAGTGACGCACGGGGCGGTGGTGGCCCGCCTGGCTTCCCACACCCGTGCGCGCATGAGCCACTTCACGCCCGCTCCGCGCTCGCGGCGTGACCGCACCCAGGAGGACGTCACCACCAAGCCGATCGCTGCAGCCGAGCTCGAAGCTGCTCCGCTCGTCGTCAGAGTGGCGGTGCAGGCCCTGAGCGCAGCGTTGGCGGACGGCGGTAGGCGAGTGCCGCTCGGCGTGCTCGACGAGGTGGAGAAGAGGTTCGACCCAGAGATGCGTCGTTACGCGTGTTACGTCACCGCGCGCGTGGTATCTGATCTGCCTGGTGCGCTGGCCGTCCTAGCAGGTACAGCGTCTCACCTCGTCTTGATGCATCAGTTCCCTTCCGTTCTCTGACAAGTCATCACGCTTGCTTGCGTGTGTGTGCGCTCGCACAGAGGGACAGTGGGACGAGGTCGTGACGAAGGCCTTTGCCACGCCCTTGGTCTGGGGATTGCATCACGACAAGCAACGGGGCGAGGAGGAGAAGGTCGATGATGAGGACTCTTGGGCCGCACGCAACGACGCCTGGACGAGCCTGAGCACTCTCCAACTGGGGCCTCTCAAGCACGTCGCCACTGAGCAAGAGCTGGACACAATCCTAGCTGCTACCTGTACTCACCCACTCCTCCCTCGCACGCACACGCCGGCTGACTGATCATCATATCCGCCTAACACGCCACGACACGCGCGTGATGCAGACAAGGACACCACGTATAAGCACCCATCGACGAGCGATGTGGTGCGTTCGCTGAGCCAACTGGTGGGCGTCTCTCCGTTCATGATGTGGCGCGACACCACGTTCTCGGTTCTCGCTCCCCCACTGCTGTTGTGCGCTTGGGTCGTGACGCAAGGAGAGGAGTCCGCTTACACCACCGTGCTGTGTGCACCCCAGGGAGGCAAGCAGGCGGCGCGTGAGCGGTTCGTGCTGGTGGGCGCGACGGCCGCCTGCGTCGTACAGATCGAGTACTACTCCAACTTCTGCGGCGGTCCCTTTGCCAACTTCAGCTGCGGCATGGGCTAAGGCGCCAGCCAGCCAGCATGTTGGCGTCTGTGAGCAATCACACCATCACCACTGGGCGCACAAGCTCCTCCTTCAGCGGAACTAAAGCTCGCAGGGAGGGAGGCTTTACTGGTAGAGGGACGTGCACTCGCACATCAGAGGGAGGGGTAGCAGTGCATGGAATGGAGACGTGCCTCACCACCAGGACGACGCGGGCGTGGGTGTGGGTATGGGCGTGGAGGCGACCCAGATGTTGAAGAAGTAGGTGGTGGATCCAGCGCTGTCGTGCGTGTTGCCGCGAAGGTGGTGGTCGTCGGCAAAGTAGAGCGGGAGCGTGAGGTAGAGCGCCAGCCAGACGAAGGCCACGCCGGCCCACTTGCGCACGTTGGCGGCCGGGAGCGCCACATCACGAGCCCGCTGGAGCTGCTGACCCACGAAGAGCAGCAGGTTGGACGGCGACGACGACGATGAAGATGCAGAGTCGGCTTCATCGACGAGGGCCTGAAGGAGGGCAAAGAACGCGTGGATGGCGAAGAAGAGCAGGACGCAGAAGCTCAGCTGCCGCTCGAGGACGAAGTAGATCGCGAAGTTGATCACGCCCACGACGAGCAGGTAGAGCGGCAGGCCGGTGAGCGCACGGCGCACGGCCTCGTTCTCCCTCGTCGTCGCCGCCGTAGTCGCCGCCGTCGTCGTCGCGGTGGATGACGTTGCCGGCGATGAAGCTGGCACGCATGATCGGATCAGATTGGAGAGGGTGTCGTGGAGGCCCGAGTTGTAGCGACGGCCCCAGAAGTCACCGAGGGAGGTGGAGAAGTAGGGATCGTAGAACGCCTCGGCGATGTTATAGTACACCGACGAGTCGTCTCCGGTCTTCTCGGCCTCGTGAACCATGGCCCAGCCAAAGCCGGCCATGACAAAGTCGAGCATGGCGGAGAAGGCCAGGAAGTGGATGGTGCCGTAGACGAAGAGGAAGCGGACGTTGTCGAACCACGGCAGGTAGTAGAGAGTCCATGACAGCGTGAGACTGGCAAAGACGTAGAGCAGGCGCACGACGAGGGCGAGGGCGAGCTTGGTGGCGCCACGGATCCCGCGCTTGATCGCCAGCTCGCGCGGAAGGATGAACACGAAGCCGTCCTTGTCGTCGTCGCTCTTGAGGATGACCTTGAGAATACTCGCCACGTAGTACGCGATGCCCTTGAAGTCCCCGCGGGCGAGGAGGTCGGTCGTCTTGCGGCGGATGGACACGAGGTCGAGAGGCTCCTCATCGACGCCAACGTCGAGGGTGAGGCCGGCCACTGTCTCCTTCCGATGGCGGCGGATGGAGAGCGGGTTCTTCATGCGCACACTCCGCTCCAGCTCCGGCTGACGCAGACTCCGGCGATCTAGATATCACACACACACAGTCCGGTCGGTCGGTCGGTCAGTTTGAGTCCTAAATGAAGAGAGGACCAGGTATCTCGACTATGGCTGTGCACAGTACCAGGACGAGCGAGCACTTTCTGAGTGTTGTTCTTCTGGTCGAGCACCGCTTGGATCCACCATATCTGCAAAGCAAACCGCCACACGCGCACACAGCACCACCGTCAGCGCGCTCGCAGTGCACTCGTCAATCGCACACTCGTCCCAAGCTCTCTGGCACTGAACATCAGCGAGCGTCGCAGCAGTTGAGATAGTTGTAGTTGATTGAAGGGGGGGCGTGGGCAGGCGACGAGCGCACCGCCCACACGAGCACAAATTATGCTTTCTGCTTACCCTAGGGCAGCAGTAGCCACTACCACGCACAACCGACGTGCAATGGAAGGGGGTAGTGTCTAAAAGGTCCGCCTTCTTGATCGCGGACCCTTCCAGCAAGGTACGTATGCTTTTACCCGTGCGCGCCTCCGCCTCTTGTACCCCGTCGGCCCACCACAAAACTTATGGGTCGCACAATTTCGGTCCTTTGGCCCCAAATTGCGTGCGAGCGGCGCGAGTGCGCTGGCGGACGGCTGAGAGGACGAGGAGAGGAGATTAGAGGACTGACCTGATCGTTCCTGGTGGCGGCACCAAAGTAGTGAGACTCCTTGGACTTGGTCAGCACGCGGAAGCCGTTCGGGAGGTCGGCTAGGAGGAGGGGGGAAGTGAGATAAGGTCTGGAGAGTGGAGTGTGTGGGCGAGGGGGGAGAGGTCTTCTACCTCGCTGGCCGGTCGTGTCGTCCACCGACTCAATTGCAAGCAGGTCAATCTGAGCAACGCGCGCGCGTGTGTGTGTGTGAGGGCGTGTCCCACGCGCATCACGAGTGCGTGGGGGGAGGAGGATGGATACCTGGAAGAGGAACTTGTACTTGTGCTCCTTCTTGGCCTTTGGCGTTCCGCACACGAGCACCTCGTTCAGGAGGAACAGCTGTGCGTCCTTGACCTGGTTCTTGTGCAGGTACTTAACTGCACGCACACGGGTGAGACTCGGAGCGAGGAGCGCGATCACACGGTAGCCATCACGCCGGCGCTGGCCGTACCCTTGGCCTCGTTGACAAAGCGCCTGCTGGGGGCCACCAGCACAGGAGCGTCGGGCCCAAAGCTGCGCTGGAGGTCCGAGACCTTCTGCATGTTCTCGGCCACCTTGAGCCTGCGCGCGTCGAGTGCGAGGACGGACGTGTCAGCCACACGTCACTGTCACATCCATGCGCCAACAAGCTGTGCGCACAGAGAGAGGCGCTCCTCAATAGGAGGAGGAGGACGAGGTGCAGTACCGCTCGTTGAGGTGGTCGGCGACCTCCTGGGTCATCTTCAAGGCCTTGGAGAGGTCGTCGTAGTCTACATGGCTCTCGTCGGTGTTCTTCAGCAGATCCTGGTGAGAGAGAGAGAGAGAGGTGAACGCACGAGTATCAAAGTGAGTGAGAGCTGCATTGCCGTGGATAAGCTGCACGCGCGCTGGACGTACCTTGAGGAGGAGAATGTAACGGGGCACTCTCTGGATTGGCATGACTACGACACACAGACGCGAGCGCGCCAGTCAATCACGAGAGCTGGCGAAGGCAACTCACGCGGCAGGCAAGCAGACAGGGGAGGAGGAAGGAGAAGGACTGCCAACGGCACGCACTGAGGTAGTCGCTGGCGTCGTGGAAGGAGCACTCGGGGTACTTGGCGGTGTCCTTGATGAACTGGGCAAAGCCCTTGTTCTCCTTCATGCAGCGCAGATACGTCTGGAGGGCTGGTAACGCGTTGACAAAGACGTCAGCGGCGCTGGGCGCACGGGACAGTCTCTCGCTGACACTGTGCACACAGTTGAGTGTCAAGGATCTTGATCTCGTACCGCTCGAGTAGTTGCTGCTGTAGCTCGTGTAGGTCTTGAGGAACGGCACGAACGTCAGGAAGACATCGCCGATCTTCTGCTCGGGCGACCAGTTGTTGATCCTGCCCTCCAGCTCCTCCAGCAGCTTGGCGTTCACCCTGCACACACGTCACATTGCAGAGAGCGAAGATCAGAGGTCCGGCAATCGCCGGCGAATGGACACGCACGCACACACACACACACACACAGCACTCTGACAGCGCGAGCAACGAGTGCGTACCCGATGATGGTCTCGAGGTTGGAGAAGATGGTCTTGACCTCATCCTGGTCATCGTTGTCGGTAGTGAGAGGAACAGCGAAGAAGACGATCAGTGAGCGATCACGCACTGCACAGTGCGCACGAGAGCAAATCATGAAAACAAACGAACGAACGAACCTTGGAGAGGAGCGGCGTATCGCGCATGGAGAGCCGCTTCATGAACCACTTGTCAAAGGTCTTGAGGTAGCCCACGTAGGCCTGCTCCGTGGACAGGATCTCCTGCGCGATGTGCTGCCTCCGCTTGGCCCTGCGCGCCTCCTCGCTCGTCGGGTCGATCGCCGTCTCCGCCGACGCGAGCAGCGAGTCGCTGGAGCCGATCAGCCTGGACGACATCTTGGAGATCCTGGCCGGCACGTAGAGGTAGGCCGCGAAGCGGAGGAACGACGACATGTAGTCCTTCTGCAGATCGGCATCGACCAGGAGCAGCTCGAACGCGTGCAGGACGAGGACGACTTGCTCAAAGACGAGGAAGTAAGTTAGGAAGTTGTTGCTGGACGTGGTGCCGTGGCCGTCGAGGAGGAGGAAGGGCGAGAGGAGGAAGACGACGACGGCCGGCAGGAGGAGGTAGGCGAGGGGCGGCTGGATGAGCGCGGCCAGCGGCGACGATGATGAAGATCGGGTCGCTCTCGGCTTCAGCTGGGGCAGCACCACCCGGTGCACGAAGAAGGGGAACGCCACAAACTCGAGCAGGTACACGACCCAGCCCCACATCTTTGCGTCCTTTTGAGGGCCACCACACGGTTGTCAATTGAAGATCTTGATGTTGTGCGATGTAGCGAACAGTCGGTTGTCATGAGACCTCCAATTAATTTGTCATTTCCTTTTGTACTCGGAAATGATAAAGGTAAATGAAAAGGAAAATCAGAACTCGGGCAAAGTTGAAGATGGAGAGGGAAGAGGGGGAGGGAAGCTGCAGCGGCAGCGAGGAAGGGGAGGAGCAGGAGGAGCAGGAGCAGGAGGAGGTGCAAAGCGAAGAAGAAGAAGAGATGAAGGAGGAGCTGTGGGAGGAGGTAAGCCTCGATTTTGAACCGTTCTTGGCTGTGGCGGGCCTGCGTCGTTCGCAGCAGAAGGCCGCGGCGAGCGTGGCCACCAAGAAGCCGCACCGCCGCCACAACAAATCCAAGAAGAAAGGTACACACTTCACATCATCAGCTGGTGGTGGACGAGGCCAGCAGCTGAGCTCAACGACTACAGACGGGTTCGAGGAGCTGAAGCGCCGGCAGACGACAGAGGAGGACAAGGACGACGAGGACGGTGGTGGGGAGTGGCCGAGTGAGCGCTACGGCCACACGGCGGTGGTCGAGGAGCGCGGCGGCGGAGTGCTGCTCGTGTGGGGCGGCTCCGACCCTCTGGGCAACTTCCTACGCGACCTCTGGCACTACAACTTTGGTTGCTGTCCCCCTCTTCCCCTCCCCCTCGTCAGGCTCGTGTTTCTTGTACAAGACGACGTGCAGCTTACCTGTGATGATGGTCGTGATGGTCGTGTGTGCGTTGTGGCGAGGGAGAGCAGAGAGCAAGAAGTGGGGCAGGATCGAGGCCGAGGGAGGGCCGCCCGGCCGACACTTTCACAGCGCGGTGATGTACGAGGGCTGCATGTACATCTTTGGCGGCACCTCCAACGGCTACTACAACGACCTGCACTGCTTCGATCTCAGTACGGCTCCGACACCATCACTTGTCAGTCTTTCTCTTTCTCTCTCTCTCTCCCTCTCTCTAGCTCCATCTCGTCTTACACCTACCTATGGGTGGGCAGATGATGGCAAGTGGTCGATCGTATCGCCGGCCAACAGGGCGCCGTCGCCGCGGTACGGCCACTCGGCGGTGGTGCATCGGTACTTCATGTACGTGTTTGGCGGGTACGACAAGGTATGTACGCACGCATGCACCTGCACGTCGATGCACGCGAGTCAGTGTTGTTCAACTCACTCACTCACCACGTTTCGTACGGGGTTGCATGGTGCACGTACACTATGTGTATGTTCGTGCTCTCGCAGGACGGGTTTGAGTGCAACGACCTGTACGAGTTCAACTTCCTCAACCGTCAGTGGCGAAAGGTCAAGACGAAGGGTGTCATACCCAAGGATCGGTACCTTCCCCTCTTTGTCCTAGTCTTCTGTTCTGTTTGTTCTCAGTCCCTATGCCTCACCACCACTTAGATATCATCATACGGCGGTGGTTCACGGAGGCTCCATGTACGTCTTTGGCGGCAAGAAGTCCTTCAACGAGATCGTCGAGTATCGCTTCAGTGCGTTCCTCCGCCAGCCCCAGGCGAGGCGCTGTTGTTGTTGTTGTTGACCTTTGGCTTCGCGTGTGGGCGTAGGCACGGAGACATGGTCGCTCGTGCAATCGGAGGGATCGGGCCCGCGACCACGATGGGGCCACGGGGCGTGCGTGTGGCGAGGCGGTATGTGGATCTTTGCCGGCCGTGACAACGTCTTTTCCTTCAAGGACCTCCTTGTCTTCCACTTTGGTTCGTCGTCCTGCCTGCCTGTGCTGCTGGCCCACCTCCACGCCACATCTAACGCCAGGGCGCAAATGAGACAGAGAGCGGACGATGGCAGCGCATGGCGACATCAGAGGGCATCAGCGAGAGGGCGCACCACTCCCTCGTAGCCTACGGTGACCACCTCTATTCGTTTGCGGGCTGCAACATCTTCCACTTCTGCTTCAACGACCTCTTCATCTACAACCTGGGTACGGGCATCCATGAACGCTTCACTTCCTGAGGTGTGAGACATGGTTGAGTAAGTTGCCGCTTGCTGAATCGAGCCACCACACCACAGTGGACGGGCACGGAGGAGCACCTGATACGCTCGTTGATGATTTCAAGAACCTGCTCGATGACCCGTCGCTCAGCGATGTCACCTTTGTCTTCCCTAACGAGGGCAGCAAGAAGATCAGAGCCCACAAAAACGTCCTCTCTGCCCGATGCGCACCAATGCAAGCGCTGCTTCGCTCGGGTACGCCTCTCTTACTCTAACTCTCTCTCTCTCCGCGAGCAGCAAGACTAAAACGGAAGCGTATAAACAGGGATGAGGGAGGCGCACAGTGGTGTAGTCGTCATCGACAGCATTGAGCACTCGACCTTCTACGCGCTCTTGGAGTTCCTGTATACGGGTACGTTGCGCACACCAGCAACGAGCTCAGTCTCTTGAGTGCATAAGTAGCGCTAACCATCGTCACCTTGTACCTGGCAGGCCAAGTGTTCATGCAAGCGAACGGGCTTGTGGACTTGTTGCAGATTGCCGATCAGTACCAGCTCGAGCGGCTCAAATACCTATGCGAGTGCAAGATCATCGGCTATGTGGATGCGGAGAACGCGATCACTCTGCACCTTCTCTCCGAGCAGGTGCAAGCACCAGATCTGGCCAAGCACACTCTCGAGTACTTGGCCAAGAACTGGACGACGCTGCGAGAGCTACCAGCAGCAGCTTCGCTGGGCAAGGAACAGACCGAACGTATCGAGAGGGTGTTTCGCAAGAGGTACGGCGGCGAAGCGGGAAAGGCGTCACATGGTTCTACCAGTGAAGCGGCTGTATTAAACGAGCCGTAAGGCGCTTGCCGATGCATCTTCTCCCTTCACGAGGCGTGGCGGAGATGGAAACGAGCAAGATCCAACCCTTCCTCTTCTGCGTGGGCGAACGCGTCCCTTCCCTGGTGCGCGGTCACTGCAGTCAGCGAGCGCAGACCACGCAGAAAGAAAGCAACCTTCGTACCTGGTGGCACTTGATGTACGGGCTTGCGTCGAACTCGAAAAGGAGCTGAATCATACTCTACAAATAGGTTAGCAAGGAGAAGGCTGTGTGCACGCACAGGTCGCTGTACCTCGTCCTTGTTGCGCACAGCCGCGATCAAGGCGGTGAACTTGGTCCGCGACGTCTGCGCGTTCACCTCTGCTCCGTAATCTAGCAGCAGCCGGGCCGTCAAGAGATCGCGAGCCTTGACCGCAAAGATGAGCGGTGTGATGCCTCGCTTATTGGTCTTCACGTTTACGTTGGCGTTGTGCTGAAGAAGAACGGCTACGGCTGTGCTGCGCGCCTTCTCAGAAGCGAAGGTGAGAGCCGTGCTTCCGTTTTGGTTGCTCTCGTCCCGAGCCCCATGACGCAGAAGACACAACACGGCCTGGTGGAAGCCCTCCTAACCCACCGCAGTGAGGATATGCGCTCGGTGATTATTGAATGTGTTAAGGTCGAGCTGCACCTTTGCTGCGATCATCAGAGCAGTACTCCCATTGTTCGTTCTTGCGTTACAGTCTGCGTCGGCAGAGAGAAGAATCTGGAGAGAGCTCAAGTGACCCTCGCGAGCAGCGTACATGAGAGCCGTGATGCCGTGGCGATCGGTCACATCTGTCAGCGGGAGGTTAGAAGTGTATCAACTACGTATGCAAAGGGCGAAGTGGAGTTCATACTGAGCATCGCGCCGTGCGCGCATAGATTTGCTACGACGCTGTCGCGTCCGTTCATGGCAGCAACCATAAGGGCCGTGCATTCAGTGTCCTTGTCCTGAGCGTTGATGTTCAAGAACACTGTAACAGCATAAGCGACACTGATCATGCGTCAATGTTGAGACCTACCTTCACGCGAACGGATTATCTTGTCGACGAGCTTGCCGTGGCCCTTCTTGCACAGCCAATAGAAGTACTTCCACTGAAAGAGCTCGCTCTTCCTCGACTGAGCTTCTTTGCACATGCCCTGGTAGTGTTGAAGAGCGCTGAAGGTAGATTTGCACGACTCCTTCCAGCCGTGCTTGGCTGCGACGAAGTGTCAGCACAGACTCTGACCACGCGAAAGCTTTGAGAGGAAGCAGAGAGCACTTACGATTGTGGGTAGAGTCTCCCATGTGACGCTCGTAGACCGAATGCCAGAAGCTGTCGTCGAGACATGTGCTGTGCCACGCACGCGACACCATCTGCGCTCTGCCCAGCAAGTCAGCACAAGCCGTATCGGGTCTTCTTCCTCTGTTGTTCCTGCATCTCGACGTACCTCTTGAAGATCTCCAGCGGAGGCAGGAAGTGCAGGATGTGCATCAGGACCTCGACCGGCAGCTCCGAAATCCAGCTCGCGCTCTGGGTAGAGACTCAAGAGCCGTAAGCTGAAGCAGGCATGCAGTCTATCGGGAGAGAGAGAGATAGAGCGGCCTTACCGGATCAGCTGCGTGCGGCTGCGTCGCTAGCCTTTTGGCCGTTTGCCTGTGACACGCGAACTCGAGCTCTTCGTCTTCATCGCTTTGCGTTTCGCCCTCTTGTTCCCAGCACGAGTCGTACTTCCTGGTGTAGGACGTCGTACGTTGTAGGTTGGCCATGTCCGCGAGCGGGTAGAGAGCGCGTTCAAACCTTTTGGGCTTCTGCCCCTGGGGCGTAGTGGGCATCGAGAAGGAATCGACGACGGGCTTCGTCGTAAGGCGCACATAGGTCTGACCAGAGAGGAGAGATGCTGTCGGTCCACTGCTGACGGCAAGCAAGCATCGCACGCAGGCAAGGAACTCGTACCGTGCAGCCGCGCGCACTCTCGTGTAGGGACAATGGCTCACCTGAGGCGTGGCGTACTTCTACGTTGATGTCTTGTCCGCCCGAGTTCGAATCGACGGTCGAAACGATGAAAGTCCAATCTTCAACCACCACGATCTTGTTGATTCCGGCCATGCTGTCCTGTTGCTCGTACGTTCGCTGCAGCTAACAATGAATGAACCCACTACATGGTCATTCATCTGGCGCTACACGACGCGGCTCGTTTCGTTTTGCCGGCGTTGCTCGCTCGGGCGCGTGGCGCTCTGTTGGCGGGAAACAAGGATTTCCTTTTATTTTCTGGCCGTGATTTCTTCTTCCTTGAAGGAGGACGGCACAGTCGCGATGTTTTTGAGTTGATGTACAGGGTTGCACAGCTTAGCTGCTGCTCTTGCCCACCATGATCCTGACGAACTTCTCGTAGTCGAAGTTGCCAGAGGTGTCGGAACCCGTGGCGAACATCTCCCTCATCTAGAATGCCAAGGAAAGCACAGTGAGCCCAAACGTTGGCTTCAGATGTTGCTTCGAGTTGGCCGTTTCGTACCTCCTTGTCGGTGAGCTTGTCGCCCAGCGTGGTGAGAGCAGTGCGAAGATCCTCGACGTTGAGCGAACCGCTGTCGTTGAGATCAAAGGTGTTGAAGGCCTTGGTGATCGCGTCCTCGTTGTCCATCTTGCCCAGTTTCCTTGAGGACCCAACACGAGTCAGGCGAGATAGAAGGAAGGACAAGGACGCAACACTGAGAGATCTGTACCTGGTGAGGACGCCCACGAACTCGGTGAAATCGATGGTTCCAGTCTTGGAGACGTCGGCTTCCTTGATCATGTTGCGGATCTCACTGTCCTTGGGGTGCATCCCTGTTCCCCCAGACGAAGTGTTAGTTCTCATGGCTAGACAGTGGTGGCTACGCTTGCGCGCACAGGCGCGTACTCAAGGCCATCATGGCGGTCTTCAGGACCTCGAAATCGACGGTTCCGCGACCCTCCTTGTCCATGAGGGCGAACACGCCCTGGTACTCAGCGATCTGCTCTTGGCTAAGGAACTCCTAAGGATGGGCGGGGGAGAAGACGACGTAAGTTGACAATCAAGCTTCGAAGAAGATGCTTCAAGCATGGCCAGGTAGTGTAGGTTCGCGAACCATGTGTAGTTTGATGTGGAAGAATCCAGGTTACAGTTTGGTCGTATGATGTCCCCCCAAACGTTCTTCGCCTTGGGGTCGCTGAGCCGCTGGCTCGAGGGGCACAAACCCTATTTAGGCCTGATCGCTGCGCACTGAATTCTGACTGGCCGTTTGATTCGTGTTGCGAACGAGAGGAAAAAGGGAAACCTAAAAAGAAATATATTACGTACGGAAATATAATTTACACCAAAATATAATTTTCACACAGACGAGGCGCTACGAGAAGACGAGCTCGCACGCCATGAAGCTCCTTATGTGAGGAGGGACACTTGCGTGCCATCGTGGTAAAGGGTGGCCGTGAAGTAGAGCGGCGGCTTGTGCTTCTCATGGACGTGGTCCCACGAGTGGACCAGCACCTGCACCATCATCATACATGCACATGTGAGTCGCATGAAGAAGAAGAAACGGACGACGGTGTGGTGTGCAGCATCACGCTTGCACGTGACGAGGCGCCAGGGTGTGGTTTCGAAAGACGTACGTCGTTGAGATAGACGTGAACGGTGAGATCTAGGCTCGGGTAGAAGTACTCCAGCCAGAAGCCCAGGCGGTCGCCCTGGCCGAAGGTGGTGAAGCCCTCGTACTGGGCCGTGGCCCTCATCTTTCCGTTCGACGTGTAGCCGTAGTTGAAGCTGTCCTTGTCGAACCCGACGAACTTGATCTCCAACTGTTCGACGATATCACCGCGCGCGCGGCGTGTCAGTACAGGCACAAGAGCTGCGAGAGCATGCAGGAGAGAGAGGAGAGAGATGGAGGGAAGAGAGACGCACACTCCACTCGCTGTCGGCGATACCGAATCCGATGTTCCAGGGAGTGGGCTTCTTATCGACCACTGTCTCGAAGTACCAGAACGGCTCCGCTCCCGCCTTTGGTTCGTAACACACACAGACAGACACACACACACACAAAGGAGAGCGGCACACCAGAGGAGTCAGGAGGCGTGATCCATGGTCGCCGAGAATGAACGTGGTGAGCGGCGAGAGGGTCCACGGTGGTACCTTGATGGGACGGGATGTTTGCACCGACACATTGGTAGATGTTGGCCCCTTGACCTTGGCCGTGCAGCCTTCGTTGGTGACCTTGATCCCGCTCGGCTTTCTGTCCCTCGACCACTGCGCGCAGACAGGAGAACCACCGATGAGCACGATCGTGCTGTGATTGCCCTACCGGACAGCATCAGAGGAACGCAAACGTACGCGATGCGGGTAGGCTAGGGAACGGTAGAGGGTACGCCAGGAGGCCTTCTTCTCTTCCGACACTCGCACTAGATGGTCCTTGAGGAAGGGCTTGGCTTCTAGACACCTGTCGCGCCACAAGCTGCATCACCAAGCAAAATGAGAGAAGAGGAGGGAGCGCGTTAGGAGAGAAGAGACAAGGAATGCATGCAGATGTCTGCGACCATGCCCGAGCGAGGTACCTGTTGTCCTCAGAGATGCGTTTCCACGAGTGGGATACGAGTGCGATAGTGCAGAGCGAGCGAACTTCGAGGAACGAGAAGATGCGGACCACTATCTCCTCCCCAAAGAACTCTGCCGGATCCCGGCCGATCCCTGCATGAGAACCAACCAACGCACCTGGGTAAGCACATCGTCCCACTGGTCTTTACGCAGATCAGATACACACCATCAGCGTACCATAGGGAGTCTCGCGCATCAGCGTGTAGAGGAGAGTGGCTCCGGTGAGTGGGCTCACCACGACCAGCTGCCAGCCCTCGCGCAGGACCAGCGGCAGCTTCGTTCGTCGCACGCGCCTGCCGCGGTGGTCGAGCACGCCGACCTCGATTCCTTCGCCTGCAAAGATCTCCTCGAGGCACTCGCCGGGCGCCCACGGCCACACGCCATCGTCGATGATGATGTCGCCGCCTGCAGCGCCAGGCATGCTCACGATGGCCTGCCCGGGCAGCTCATCGTGAAGCAGAGAGCCATCAACGGTCTGGAGGTCGTTGAACCGGAAGAGAGCGATGCGAGACGGCGCGGTGGCCAGCGAGGAGTGCAGATTTGCTCGAGGGACAGAGACAGAGCCAGATGTGTGTGGAGAAGGCGCGGCGGACGTGGATGCAGTCGCCGTACCAGCTTGGTCGCCGCTGCCGCCGGCCCACGAGCTATACGCTGCACCAGCGTGCTCTGCGCCCAGCTCTCGAGAAGAAGATCGCGAAATGGCGGGGGATTGAGATACGCGCAGGGCCTGGAAATGGCGACGGAAGGGCGAGGGCGGCAACGGCAGAGAAGACGAGTAGGCCGCCGCGTAGGGATAGGGGGCGTAGGGTTGTGGCAGGCCTCCGGCTACGGACGCGCCTCCTTCGAGATCTTGAAGGAGTAGCGCCTCGCCCACATCGTCCACATCGGCTACGCTTCCATCTCCTCGCAGGTCTTCGTTGTTGGGCGGGTTGGTGGCGAGGGGGACGTGCGCGGCCCTCAATGCGGCGCCGAGGTTTCGATGGTGCATCGCTGTCGTCGATGCAAAGGCGGGCGAGTAGTGGTGGTATCCAGGAGGCGGGGGCGGCGGCTGTTGCGGAGACGCGTAGGGCGAGGCGAGGAGGGGATTGTGAAGGAGATGGGAATGGGCGAACCCGAGCTGGTAATGCCGCGGCGGCGTCACAACGCCCGAATAGTGCGTTGCAACAGATGATGAAGAAGAGGCCCCAGCTTTGGGCGCAGGCTGGCCTGGCGCATCCGCGTGCTCTCCGTTCATCCTCACGTTGATGCCGAGCCCTACGTAGACGCAACAAATTCCCCATGGTAATTCTTGCGCCACTTATTTTCATTCATAATTTCCTTCATTTTCTCTCTATTTACGGGGAATCTTTGGAATGCACGTAAATCGAATGACATTGATTCATTGCGACCTGCGTTGCTGGCCATCTCTGCTTCCCTCACCACGTGGAGAGGCACAGCGGCCAGGTCGCGTCTTTCTCACGCAAACGTGGTGAGCCCACCACCGAGACTGCAGCTCGGTGATCACGGTTCGTGCACGTCGAGTTTGAGGCTGCTGATTGGGGTCAGCCGATCCACGCGCGGGGTTTGGATTTGTGTGGTGTCGTTCGTTGGCTCAATCGTTGTCTCCGCTTTCGCCACCGCTCCCTTCTTCATCGGTCCCGTTTGCTGTCTGGGCTGCTCGCGCCTGCGCAAGCGACAGGTGGTTCGTTAGCTAACGCGCTTCTCACGTGTGGATCAAGCGATCCAGATCAGGCGCTCGCATCATACCTTTTGCTGTGCGAGGATGGACTGGGCGAGGTCCTTGGGGAGACAGGCGAGGATGGCATCCGAGCACGCCTCCACTCGCTCGGCGTCCATGGCGCCCTCTTCGGCCTTCTTCATCTGCATCAGTGAGGCGAGTTGACAATGGTCGGTCAGCACGGCACGGCACAGCAAGCAAGCAAGACGAGAGGGAAGAAGTTGGTTACGTTGGCGTGGAAGAGGAGGTAGAAGTCGACGACCTCGATCTCGGCCTTTCGTCGCAGGATGAGCGGCACCTTGGAGCTGAGGAACGCTCGCAGATACCACCTGGTGTATGCAAGCGGTTCAACGCCGCCACCGCCAGGTCAGCGCACAGGTCGGATGATCTATGGTGATGAGAGCGCGGCGTGAGGTGGCGTACCGCTGGAGCTGAGCGGCGGCTTCGCTCTCGCGCTGCTGGAGCCAGCCGTAGTAGTTCTGGGATCGCAGGAATCGCCTGTATAGCTGCTGATCGCCCGACACGCTGCCCGTCAAGTACGCTCCGTCGTCTGTGTGCACGGCCAGCCACGAGGGGGTTTGATGCTGCCACAGGCGAATCAAGAGCAAGACGACACTCGGGCGCGGGCACGTACCTCGACAGAGGGACTTGAGGAACTGCTCCTCGCTGAAGATGGCGATGCGCGGGGCGGGCTTGAACGGCGAGATGGTGCTGGCCGCCGGGATCAGCGAGGCAAAGTAATGCTCGAGCGGCCGCAGGAACACCTTGGTCAGCCGGTGGAAGTGTCGCCGGATGAGTTCGTTGTAGTAGATCGCTGCATGCGGTGAGACAAGACGTGCGATCGCGTCAGCAAACAGCGGGCAGTATTGGCCACGAATGGTCCGCGCCCGCGCATCACGAGCGAGAGGAGGCTGTGACTGAACAATGCGTACCTGGGCGATCAGGCACTAGAAGCTGCTTGAGCACCTTCTTGTTGGCCACGACGAGCGGCTTCATTTTGGACGCCACGGTCTGGTGATGCAAAGAGAGCTCTCCTGGTGAGCGACGCACGCATAGGCTGGGAGACTGAGGAGGAGGAGAAGGAGGAGGTACGGTGGTGCTGGGTCGCTGCGGTTTGGTGTGGATGCGAGCGGTCGGAGAACCCGGCAGGTGGGCCGAGCTGATGGAGCGCGAACGACCGGCACGACCGCCGTTCAGCGCCGACGAGGACGTGCGACCGTCGGGAGACACGCCGCCGTTCTGCTTGCTCGGAGACGTGCGGAGGCTCATCTTCTCGCGCAACACGTCAAAGACGCCTTTCGTGCCGCTGAAGCTGAAGCTGGGTCCCTTGTCGTTGACACGGTTGGTGGCGCTGGCGCTGATGGGGATGGGATGCGAGCCACGGCGTGGTGGGGCGGCTTGGCTGTCGTCATCATCGCCGCTGCCATCACTGTCACTGCTGCTGCCGCCGCTGTTATCATCGAGAGAGTGTGCGTCGACGAGCTTTGAGTCGCTGTAGCTGCGATTGTCGGTGCCGCCATCGAGGCTGCACGAGCGCCAGGGCTTGCCTGTTGCATCGTCATCAGCAGCGGCAGCGGAGGAGTGCTGCCCACGCGCCGGAATGCGCTTTGTCGCGGTGCCGATGGCGTCAGGCGATCCCGTCGAGCCAACATTGCCCTGCTTGCGCATGAGCACGCGCGGGGCCGACTCGCCGATGTGGAGCGTGTGTGGCCACTGAGCAAGAACGTGACTGAAGTGGGGATTGGTCACGCCGATGATGGCTCCCGGCAAGCACTGCGCGAGTCAACGCGTAACGCCACAGGTGAGCCACACGCGTCCCAGACACGCCGCACGCACGCACAAGAGTCGTGGCTGTCGTACCTCGCGGTGAGCCTTGGCGTACTCGCTGTAGTCACGATCGTGGATGGTGAAGTAGGGGCGAAAGTCGCCGCAATAGGACAGCTGCACAGTGAAGAGATGCGACCCAGAGCAGACAGGCGAGCGTTAGTTATGTGTCACACATTGAACCAAACGCTCGAGCACATCGTGCGAAGAGAGGAGGGCAAGTACGGGGGAGATGAGCTGGGTGAGCGAAACGACGGCATCCGAGGTCAGCGAGGGGTCTGATGCTTCCACAACGAGAGGCTCGTTCAACAGGACCTGTCAGTGCAACGTGGTGGTGAGCAAGTGTGCCGTTCACGTGTGTCAAAGGCGAGAAGAGAATTGAGACAATCGTCGTCGATCTCTCGTGGTGCGCACCAGCTCCCAGAGATGCCAGAGATGACTCAGCGCGCAGCCCAGACCCTGGAACAGTTCGGCGCCCTCGTACGAATAGCCCTTGAGCTGGACGCAAGCAGCAAAGGTGCCCTTGAGAGTGAGTCGCAGAGCTCGCCTCTAGTGGCTGAGTGGGGAGGGTTGATTCGCTTACCGGTTCGGGCACGGGCAACGACGGTCGAGGCGGGGAAGACGAAGGAGGGCTGCCTACCAACGGCGTTGACGACGACGACGAGGATGGCGAGGCGGCAGGGGCAGAGTTGGTGAAGAGTGGGGAGGCAGATGGGTCCGGCAGTTGCACACGTAGAACCCAGTCGAGCAGCGGCAGCTCGTAGCTCTTACCCGCCTCGGGGTCGGGCCTGCGCGTGATCAGTCAGCAACAGATCAGAGAGAGAGAGAGAGAGCAACTGAACTCAGCTAATGACAACGTCGTCGTCACTTACCACGAGCGGATGTCGTTGGCCGCGGCCGCGAGGACTGACGGGCCGCGCTTGAAGTAGAGGTGACCCACCAGCTTTATGAGCCGCTTGAAGAAGTGCGCATGCAGCAGCGGCGAGATCACGACGATCGATTTCTGCAACGCGTTCGCACGAAGCCACGGCACGCACACAACCAGACAGTGGTGAGTCTCGTGATCGCACCACACAAGCGAGCGAGCGAGCTGGCAATGTGTGCTAACCTGAAGATAGCCTCGGGATGAGGTTTCGTCCTTCTGCTGCCTGAAGTAGACGTAGCCTGCACCAACCACCAAGAGAGAGAGAGAGAGAAAGAAAGAGAGAGAGACCAACCATGATCATGATCAGAGAGGAGCTACGATCACATGCGTGGCGGCGAGGACCAGTGCAGCGCGCGTACCGTGGTGGAACTCGCCCTGCCGTCGGTCTCCCTTGCGCGTGCGGAAGGTGAACAACGAGTCCGAGCTGTCGTTCACGTTGCAGTCTGGGAATGACAGGAAGGCACTGCCACACATTTTATATTATTATTTTATTTCTAGTCATATAAAAATTATAAAATTTAAATAAAATAAATGAATTAGGGGCAAGAAAGATGTGTAATTAATTTAATCTTTAAATTCTAGGGAGATGAATATATTTAATATAATAAATAAAATCAAATTGCCGGGTATTTATGTGCGTACATATTCTTTTGCTCGTCCTGTGGGAGGGACACTTGTGGGTGGCACTCCTCGAGAGCTGTAGGTCAGAGAGATGACAATTAAATAAATCAATAAATGTTCACAACTTGATTGCATTCAAGTTTCGAGATGCTTCCGGAAGGGAGGGGCGGGGCGGTACTGTGGCCGTATTCGAGATCGAACTTGACAACGCAGAAGCACGTAATCCAGGGACTCGCGCCGGCCGGCGTAGCGTCCTCCATCACTTTGTTGATAGGTTGGAATAGGACTTGTCAGCAGAGGGTCTGCTCTCCACCGGGTTGTCGAGTCGTGCTTGGCGTATGTTCAACCGTCTCGCGGGTCAACCAACGCGTGGTCTTGCTTCTGTGCTGTCGTGTGTGGTCGTGTTGGCGATGTGAGGGGACACAAACGAGACTTAGCACTGTGGATGATGAATTGTTCAATACAGACTCCGAGAGGTCAGCCTGGCGTTGGGTGGCCCGTGCGCCTCGCTAGAGCTCTCGTACAGCAAGATGATGGAGAACCGAAGAACTGTTGCTCTGTCGCGATCCATCTGCCAAGGCAACGCGTGAAATTCCTGGCGATCTCCACACATTGCTGGCCTGCTGGCCCTGGAATGTGAAGCACCTTGCACGTGCAAGCTCTGGGCCCGACAGCTGTGATCAGCTCGAGCTCGAGAGGAGCAGGATGAGAGTTGAAGCGGGTGTAGAGGAGGGGGGTACAAGGCAAAGGGATCTCTGTTGTTAGTAGCTTTTTGGTTACATGAAATAAATAATCATTGTCTCCTCGATGACGGCGGAACATCCAGAAGACGAGAGAAAAC
>CDFA01020932.1:0-13177 GCA_000826305.1 Acanthamoeba healyi
CCACGTACTCTGCTGAGTCGTCCAGTACAATCACGCCTGACGGGCTCCGCTCTTGTGGTGGGCTCATAAATATACTCGACTCGTCGAGACCATATAGGCCAACAGAAGGTATCCAATAGCTCTCACGCATCATTCACTCTCACTGACCCTGGTCAGTGTCAAACAGGTGGGATGGATCTTCACCGCCGTGCCGCCTAACGACGAGCGTGATTACATCATGTGTCAACCCGAGGTGGTGGAGTGGCTTCGTCGTCTCTTTTTGTGGTGCTGTCGATCCCCTTTGTCCTTCTCCCTCTTCTCTTTCTTCTTGCGCTTCTTCTCCTTCTGCAGCTCCACGAGTTGCTTGGCGAGCTCCTTCAAACTACGGCGACTAGCGCGTGAGCAAGCAGCATCTGTCGTAGGGCCTCCCGACAGGTGAGGGACGCGAAGGGAGGGACGCACCTGTGTCCTTTGGTGGAAGACGTTTTCGTGGCTTCCTCCGACTGCTTGCCCTGCTGCATCAAGTGATACATGGGGTCCTGCGACGCGTGTGCAGACGGGGCTCAGTTCACCCAAGTTAGTGTGCGTCCACGAGCACGCAAGGTGTTGTACCATTCGTGCTTGCCGCTCGGCCTCGCTCTTGGGATTACCTGTGCACCCCAACCATGACGGTGAGGAGAACAGCAGACTCATAGGTCCACACACACGCGCGGAAGAGAGCATGAGGGAGGGTGCGCATCACCTCCTTCTCTGAGCGGACACTCACGATCGCCCGTTCGATGCCCGAATTGCTGCACGCGGCGCTTGCGGTCAGCGCTGGATCAAGCGTGTCCTGCGCGCCGCGTGATCGGCCAGCGTACCTTGCACCGCCAGCACTGCATGCACTTGACCTCTCTGCGCGTGGTGGGGTATGGCGTGAAGGAAAGGTTATCCCATGTCTGTCTCAACAAAGACGGAAGGCACGCACGTACTTGCCGAGAGGCATCCTGTTTCAGCAAAGGGTTAGGACAACCGCAAGGATGGGGCGCGAGATGCCAAGAGCGAGGAGGGGAGCGTGCCAAAGGCCCTTGCTGGGCGCGCTCGCGAGGAAGTCGCGCACGAACTCATTGCCGGGAAGGTCGGGCACCAAATCCTCTGGCCGGTCCTGCTCCTTTTCCTTCACTAGCCCGGGCGGGGCCTCGTAGAAGATGTCCAGCTTCTCCGAGACGAGAGGCGGCCCTCCCGTGCCCTTTGTGAAATCCCCTCGTCTGTCTCCCATTTGGGCACTCTCTTGCTGTGTGGGTGGCCGTTCGACAGTGCTGGCCACAAAGAAAAACAAAAGGAAATAGGAAGTAGAAAATTAACACATCGTCGTTGCTCTTGGCCAAGAGGAGGCGGTCGTGTCCCCCCCCCCATCAACGAGCCCATTTGGTGATTGGCGACCTCATCAAGTTGAGGCGTTGGATATACTCCACACAGGTACTTGAGAGAGCTTCAGATTGGGCGGCGGTTTGAAAACGCGTTTCTGATTCAATTTGCAATCAACTGAACTGTTTGTGCACAACTTAGCCCTCCTCTCTAACCCCTTCCCTCTTTGTTGCGCAACAATGAAGGATGAACGACAGTAGACTCACAGAAACGCCCTTCTTCTCTGCGTCCTCCTCGGCCTTCACTCCTCTTACGCCGGGTCCCCACGCCCCCGCAGCGTCGGACGCAGCTGCCGGTACAGCCGCTCGTGTAGTTCCGTCTTTTTGCATTGCGTGGTGGTCTGGTTCTCACCGCCTGCGACCGCTGAAGCAGGAGCGATGGGCGCAGCTGTGCTCGCAATTGCAGACATAGAGAGGCAGCTCGAGAGGCTCATCACCCAGCGCAAAGCTGAGAGGGAAGCAGTGGCAGGGCACACTGTCGCCGAAAACGGCAAGGACCAGAAGGCGAAGCCGGGGGGCGGTGGACACGACGAGAGAACCGATGGCAGCTCCATCGGGAGCAAGGCCACGCAGAACAAGCGGTACAATTTGAACGAAGAGCTCTTAGCTGGCGTGCTGGGCATCCCGCTCATCACCAACGAAATCGCGCGCGGAGGCCGGTCGCGGCCGGAGTCACCCCCAACCACCTCAGCGCCCTCACTAATCCCGATTTCAATCCCGATGCCCACACCAACGTCTACGCCGTCAACGACGCAGAGGCCGACAACGCCCACCAACGCTGTCGAGTGCGTACTCCAGGGCGCTTCCAGCAACGACAACGCCGTGACCGCGGCCTCCATCCAAGAACCTGCGTCTCCTCTGAATAATAGCTCGATGACCGCCGCTGCCACAGCGTCCTTCGAGCCGTCACGGTCGGTTGTGGCGGCGGCTCTACGACGGGAGATCATGGGCGAGGTCAAGGCCGAGCTGCTGATGGAGGTGTCACGGAGGGATAAGGAAAACCAGGGCAAGCTCTACGACCTCGAACTGGAGAATCGGGAACTCAAACAGGAACTCCATGGGCTGTTGCGAGAGATGCGAGAGGACCGGCGCCGCAAGGAGCGAGAGCGAGCGGAGCGGAAGAAACGAGGCCAACGGCGTAGCCAACAAAAGCGCGACAGCAACAGCGGCTCGAGCGACGTTGAGAGCAGCGATGACGAAATGCGAAGCGACCCTGAAGCCGATGAAGAGGAAGAACCAAGAAGGAAAGGACTGAAGAGACGCCGACGCAGCGACATCGGAGTGCCAAACAGTAAGCGAAAGCGAGAAGACGACGCTACGCCAGCAACGCTGGGTGGAAAAGAAGCGGTTGCGGCAGAAGAGGACCAGCGCGGCGCCCAGCCAGAGACGACAGCCGAACAAGCTGAACCGGTGCTGCCCCACGAAAAGAAACCATCGACAGAACAATTAGCCGGTGTTCCACAAGTCTCTCCGCATGGAGTGGATCGGTCGTTGAGCACAAGTGATAGCGACGAGGCTATCGCTCCCACTCGTGGCGGTAGGCGCAAGCCCTCTCGGTCCACAGTCTGGCGAAGGAAGAAAGGTCGCAGGGCGGCCGAAGAGATCGAACACGACAACGAAGAGCGGTACCAGCCTCATTGCGTTGGGATGTGCAACCACCACTAGCCCGGTAAGCTAACCACCGCGCAGATGGCAGATGCGAGTGGAAGAGCTACGCGCGTTCATTAAGGAGCATGGACACTGCCGCGTGCCCAAGAGCTATCCCAACAGGCCTCTCTACACGTGGACCCAGAACGTTCGCCAGCGCTGGAGGTGAGCCTCGCCCTTATGTCTAGTGCAAGATTAGCTTGTGCGTGCGAGCCTGAGCGCGCCAATTGCCACAGGAGAGGCGCCGTACCGGAGCGGAAAGTTAAAGATCTGGTCGCCTTGGGCATGCACAACCCAGCGGAGGACTATCTGAACCAACACGCTGAGAAGGGCAAGGATCATTCGTCTGCTACGACGCGGTCGACTGATGAGCCTGAAGAGGACGCGGTCGAGAGTCGCAAGGATGAGGCTGAGGATGAGGGAACGAAGGTTAACAAGAGGCGCGGCGCTGGTGGCAGGCCTAGAGCAGTCAAAAGATCGAGGCGGGGGAAGCGAACGCAGGCCTCCTCTACCACGAAGGGCGAAGGCCATGGACAGAGTGACGACGAGGATGAGCAGGAGCAGGAACTGCAGCGGTCGCAGCTGGTCAGGGAAAGTGACGACGACTACACCGAAAAGGACGACGATGACGAAGACGAGATGGAGGAAGAGGAGGTGGACATGGAAGAGGAGGAGACGCAAAAGCAAACGAAGCGGAGGAGAGGCGAAGGAGGAGGAGCAGGGAAGATGCGCAATGTCGCAGAAGGCGTCGTCACGCGGAAGAGAGCCAAATCGTTGACGTTGGCCGAGGACAAGAAGGAAGCTAACGAACGGCGGGAGAACAGCCCCAACGGAAGGAAGCGCAAGTCCATGGTACTGCCTACTGTAGCCGGCCACGAGAAGGGGAAGGAGAATAAGCTCGACGCATCAAAGCGAAATGAGGCCGAGGAGCGACGGGAACATGGCCGCGTCAAGAGCGATCGGGGAGGCGTGGAGGAACGGAAGAAGAAGAGCAAGAAGGCAAGCAAGATCGAGCCGAGCGAAGATGACGATGACCGAGAAGAGGAGATACAGGGAAGCGACGATGATGAGGAGGATCAAGACGGAGACGCAGGCGAGGATGAAGATGGGGATGAGATCCCGAAGAACCACGTAAACCAGAAGTGGTTCGAACGCTTGGAAGATGTTAAGGGGTGGCAGAAGAGAACCAACCTCAACCGGCCGAATCGAAAGCAAGACGCCACCCTCGGCAGGTTCGTTCTGACGTTCCCCCGTGCCCCGAACTCCCCCAAGGAGTTAAAGCTCACGTGCGTGGTCGTCTTGCCCGGGCAGGTGGGCCGACGAGCAGCTCAACCGAGCGCGGTCCGGCACCCTTCTGCCGTGGCGTCGAAAGTTGCTCGATGCGATCGGCTTCTTCGCCAACGATCCCTGATTACGTGCACGGACATCGCCCAACTCCTACCGCGCGTCGGCCGGCCACGCACCAGCTCAGCCAGCCGGAAATTTTATCTAAAGCGAAAGTTCAGCCACGAATTACGGGGGGGGTCTACGTACGTTCCATCAATTCATCAACAGGGGACGAGAAGGATCTGGCCTCGCCACGTTCGCGGGACCAAGAGCTTGCAAACAAACCACCCGTGCTGGTCCTGAAGTCTCAATCTTTTGTGCACGCAAGTTTCACAAAGAWTTGACGAGAATGGAGAAGCCTGTCTCTACGACGACGCGCAAGCTGCCGTGGATGAAGAGCGCCATCCCCAAGAAGCGCGCGAGCGATGAGGCCACGAGCAAACCCAAGGCACCTCCGACTCGACCACCACCGAGGGCCACGAGCAAAAACACCAAGAAGAGGAGGAAGGGAAGTAGCTACGACGACGACGACGATGACGGAGAGGAGAAGTTGCAGCAGCGGCAAGATGCGGGCGAGGATAGAGAAGAAGTGGAGGAGGAGGAGGAGGCTACAACGAAGAAGCCCACCACCCACCAGCAAACGACGACGGCGGCTGCAGCAGGAGCTCCGGCAGCAGGCGGGCGGCTGCTGAAGACGCTCAGCGGGAGGAAGAGGCACACGGCGAAGGCCTCGAGGGCAGAGGGGACGGAGGCGGAGGAGACAACGAGTGCAGTTGCTCCTCTGCCAGCTGCGCTTGACGAGGTGCCCACGCAGCTGGACATGCTGGTGGCCACCAGCACTCAGCTGGACGAGCTGCCCACACAGGCGGACTCCCCGCTACGACCGGTGGCTCGGCGCACCAAGATGTCGTCGCGCTCACCCTCGCTCAGTCCCAACCCGTATCATTTGCTGCTCGAGGAAGCGACGCAGTCCGACTCGCCACCGATGCGCCATTTGCCGCTCCCGCTGTCCGCGTCGTCGTCACCGCTTGTCACGCCGCCGTGCTCGCCCACGACGCCCTCGCCGCTCTCGTACCTCCGCCACCTGGACTCTCCTGCGCAGCACGAAGGCGGTGCGCCGCGGTCGCCCTGGGCCCTCTCGCCCATGGCGTCGCCTTCGTCACCCAGTGCAGGTACAGCGAGCAAGCACAAGCGCAAGCTGGGGATACACACGTCAACGAAGGACAAGGATTCGTTCTCCTCGTCGAGCACCACCACTTCCTCAGGTCGATCTACGTGGCGGCGGCTAATGTCGCAGGCGACACAAGCCGACCTCATATCCTCCCCACCATCGCCGTCAATACCACCACAGGACGATTCTTCGTCGGCCTACGATGACCTCGACGCCATGCTTGGACGATCCACACAGTCCGATGACGGGTGCCACGGCTCGAACGATCTCCTTTATCGGTCGACACAGACCGACGACGGAGCCAGCGAACATCTGGGCGGGGTCAGTCCAATCCGACCCAAACCGAGCCGACGAGGGCGCAATAAGAGAGCGTCACCTCACGCTTCGCCTCGCCATGATCCGGCACGGTCGGGCCACCTGGCGGCTTCGCTTGTGCCCAAAGGACGGAGAGGTGGCAACGACGACGTGGTGGAAGACACATCGCTGGACACATCGCTGCTGCTGCTCGATACGTCGACACAAGACGACGACGTTGACCTCGGCGAACACATTCAGGAAAACGGTGATGACGACGCCGAAGATTACGACGAAGCTTATCTCGGGTCGGCACGTAGCAGCGCGAGCCCGAAGGAAGAGATGGGTGGCGAGAAGGGCTCGAAATCAAGCCGACCGCTTGGCCTCTCGTCGCTAGGCGCCACACAGGAGGATCACCCCTCCCCATCGAATCGGCTCCCACCGACAGAGGCCGAGCATGCCCTTGACACCTCCACGCAAATGGACCTCTCGTTCTTTGCGCTAGCGGACGCTGAGGGCGAGAGCCTTGGCTCAATCCCTACTCTGACCGACACTCCTGCCTTCAACCTGGTGGATGGGCTGCTGCCCACGCAAGTTGACGACAACTCGGCGCAGATCGACAACCTGCCCACGCAACTCGATTCGAGCTTGAGTTCGCCCTTTCCACTTGGCTTGGATCAGATGGACACGAAATGGAAGGAAGAGGACGCGACGAACCAGAATCCTCGGAGAGCGACCAAGCCTGCCCTTCAAGAGACGCCCACGTTAGTAGACGCACTGGACTACGAACCGACACCGCCGCTCGACCTGGATGAAGAATCGCCCGGTAGGGATCTCTTCTTCATGTTTGGCTGAGTCTCCAAGGGCTGTCATCCTTATGATGAGCTATCGACTGTCTGACATGCGCGTGTGCATGTTCACATGGAATCAGGGTTCAGCGCAGCTCTCACCAAATCATCGAAAAAGAGAAAAGTGGAGGATGGTACTAAGGACGAACGGACCGCAGGCGCCAAACGGAGAAGTAGAGAGGAGCAGCGGTCAAAGACAGCGGAGAGCTGCGGCAGCGACCACAGCTCCAGATGGAGACCCGGCGCCGGTACACTTCCGCTTCACAATCTTTCGCTGCGTGGGCTTGACTAATGTGCACATGCTTGATGGACAGGCGATCGCCAAGAGGAGGCAGAAGAGGCTAAATTCGGCAAACTGATCTCTCTGAACCCCAAGTTCAAGAGCGTGGTTATTCCAGAAGATGGCACGTTACTCACCACGATCTCTCTTTATATTGTGAGCTGCTGTTGACTTGACACGTTGACTAGGTGTTTTGATGGGCCGTCATTCAACATGCCATCCCGCATGCCGATTTCCCAAGAATACGCACATCAGCACCACACACTGCAGGGTCTCCGTTGTGAAACGGCGAGCGCTGTCGGCATCACAGGGTGAGGAGAGCAACGATACGCCATCGCTCGGCTTGCCAGATGAAGATGCGCCGCCCTGCAAGTATGATCCATTCGAATCGTTGCGCTTTGGTGTGTTCGTTGTGCGGGCTTGGATGTGAGCGCTGTGTGTCTCACCTCTTTTTCCCCCCAGGTACGGAGCAAGTTGCTACCGCAAGAATCCGCAGCACTTCAGGCAATTCAAACATCCAGCACTATCGCACTTCGACGTGATTGTAGAGGACATGAGGTACCCCCCCCCCGCGGGTCTTTTACGATTGTAGCTAGCTCACCTTCGCCTTCACCACAACAGCACCAACGGCACGTACATCAACGAAAGCCTTATAGGCAAAGGAAACAAGCAAGCGCTGCATGACGGCGAAGAGCTCTCCCTCGTCTTGTGTGCATCTAATCGACCCACAGGTACAAGCTTAACGCGTGCGCAGAAGGATGGATTTGGCCTGGCTTGTGGGTTGATGGCGTCCTCTTCTCGTTTTCCAACAGACGCGCCTTTCGAGCTCATCGCCTACCGCTACGAGAACAGGCCGCCGCCACCGAGCACGTGATGTGTCCAAAGGCGTCAGCGACACACAGCGACGTACATTATTTTTCTCTACTTTTGGTCTTTTGGCCTTTTGGCGTGCGCAAAGTCTCGGGTGGGGAGCAGCAAGCGGCGCATGGGGGCACAAATTATTTGCGGTTCGTCAAGTACATGGGAGGGAGGGAAGGAGAGGTGAGGTGAGGTTGGTGCGGGATACCACCGCTTCGTTCTTTGTTTCGTTCTTTTGCCCTCACGTTCGCCACTGAGGGAGAGAGCTCGGTGAAGGGGCGGAGGAGTGGAAGCTGCTGTCGAGGCAGAACACCGTTATGGAGGCGATGATCGGCGCGAAGCTGAGCAAGGTAGTGGCGGCGTGCATCCGCAACGCGGCGGGTATGTAGTAGAAGATTATTCCGAAGAGGAGGAGCGCCGCCGCCGCCACCAGCATGAAGGTCTGCGTGAAGACGTACTGCCCCAGAAGCGCCAGCATCCTTGTGCGTAGGGTTCAAAACTCGGAGCGGCAGGCAGCAGCCTGCACTCCACCTCCTGCTGCTGGCCCACGTGGTGGAGATTTTCATTGTGTGTCTCGTCAGCTCCATCTAATGGTTACGTCAGGCAACGCCTGGCCGACCTCTGCGTGGAATTCCAAACAGTAAGTGTAGCCCAGGCATGGGGCTGCTCTGAACGCCACAGGAGTGATCAAGGACCGATAGCCGCAAAGTGAGAGAAAAAAGGCTGGCCAGCAGACACAAAGAAAGACAAGCTCTCGGGCTTAGAGAGATGTCAATGGGATTTTTTGGCAAAGAGTGAAGGTTTGCCTTTTATTGCCTCTTGGGGCAGAGAGAAAAACACTCCGAAGTACTTGGTGTTTTCAAATTGGTGTGGCCATGAGAAACTCTAGCAGCTCAGCCACACACTGATGGATGGGTGTCCTGTTAAATTGTGCAGGTGGCTTCCACAGAGGCTCACAACTAGTTAGTGACCTTCAGCAGCAATGAATAAAATCGGATTTACTCAAGTTTCATCACTTATCGCCAATCTTCGATTCCCACAGCGCGAAAACTACTGGCGGCGGGGCTTCAGAAAGCGACAGAATCTTTCTGGCCCCTTTCGAATATTTTTATCCTCGGCCGAAAAAATTATTTATCGCAGACCATCTGCGCCCACACCGCAACGACTGCCCCGAGATGGAGGAAATCGAGAAGCTGCAGCTTTTGTCGCTAGTGTCGAAGATATGTACCGAATTGGAGAACCATCTCGGTGCGGGCATGAGCGATAAGGTGCTGGCCGAGTTCATCGTCGACATTGCCGAAAAGAACCCCACGCTGCCTGCATTTTCGGGGGGGCTATCCGAGAATGGAGCCGACTTCCCCGAGGTGCTGGTCGAGAAGCTCTTCCACATCATCCAGCGCATGAAGCCGTCGAAGGCCCAGAGCGGAGGCGGCAGCAGCTCATTGACGAGCCAAGCGGCAGCTCCCCATTCGAACGTCTTGGCCAATCAATTCCCAGGTCTGGCCGTGCCGGACAACTACGCTGCGCGCTCGATGAAGATCCTCGAGGAGGAGGAGGAGGAGGAGCCGATCCAGGCGGAGAAGCCCCTGCCGTCGGACGACAGAAAGCGAAAGCGGGAAGACGTCGACGATCGACGCGACACTACGCCGAGAGATCACGACAGGGGCGACCGCCACGGCAGGGACAGAGGGAGGGACGAGAGGGAAAGAGACGACGACAGGGGACGGCGAGGCAGAGATGATGGATTTGACGGCAGGAGGGAGAGGGATCGAGGTGCGCGCAGGAGCCGCAGCCCTGACGATCGCTACAGCCGCGACAGAGATGGCCGTTCGAGCAGCAGTAGCAGGCCAGCGTTCAAGCCTCCCGCGAGGGACGACGACGAGCCAGTCAAGTACAAGATTTACGACGGCACGGTGCGAACGGTCAAGGAATTCGGATGCTTCGTGTCGCTCGAGGGCGTGCGCGGCCGCAAGGAGGGCCTAGTGCATGTTTCCGAGATACGAGCTGGGGGTCGGCTCACCAACGCCAACGACGCCATCAAGCGCGGCCAAAAGGTCAAGGTGAAGGTGCTCGGCGTGGCTGGCGAGAAGGTCAGTTTGACCATGCGCGAGGTCGACCAGGAGACGGGCAAGGACCTGCTGCCGCGCAAGACAGACGAAGACACCAGCCACAACCCCAGCGCGCCCAACGTGCGAGTGCGTTCGCGCGCCGAGGAGGACGAGTCCACACCGCACCGCCCGATCAAGCGCATGTCGTCGCCCGAAAAGTGGGAGTGGAAGCAGCTCGCTGCTGCTGGCGTGGTCGATGCGCGCGAGATGCCTGGCTTTGACGAGGCCAATGGCGTGCTTAACAACGTCGAGGAGAACGAAGAGGAGCTCGAAGTGGAGCTGAGCGAGGTCGAGGCACCTTTCCTACGTGGCCAAACGCGCTTCAGTCATATCCAGCTTTCGCCGATCAAGGTCGTGCGTAACCCCGACGGTTCCCTCCAGCGCGCAGCCATGACCCAGTCGGCTCTGTCCAAGGAGCGACGCGAGCTGCGTGATGAACAGCGCAAGCAGATGCTCGACTCCATTCCTAAGGACCTCAACCGTCCCTGGGAGGATCCCATGCCCGAGCCAGGCGAACGCCACATCGCGCAGGAGCTGCGCGGCATCGGCGCGCCCACCTACGAGCTGCCCGAGTGGAAGAAGAACTACCTTGGCGGTTCCAACGCTCGCTACGGTCAGGCCACGAAGACATCGATCATCGAACAGCGCGAGAGCCTGCCGATCTTCAAGCTGCGCGAGGAACTGCTCAAGGCCATGCACGACAACCAGCTGCTTGTCGTCATCGGCGAAACGGGATCCGGCAAGACGACACAGATGACGCAATACCTGGCCGAAGCTGGCTACGCCTCGCGAGGTATGATCGGATGCACGCAGCCCAGGCGTGTGGCCGCCATGTCAGTTGCCAAGCGCGTGGCCGAGGAGTTCGGTTGTCGTCTCGGCCAGGAAGTCGGTTACGCCATCCGTTTCGAGGACTGCACCAGCCCAGAGACGAAGATCAAGTACATGACCGACGGTATGCTGTTGCGCGAGTGCCTTCTCGATCCGGATCTCTCCAAGTACTCGGTGCTCATGCTCGACGAGGCTCACGAGCGCACCATCCACACGGACGTCCTCTTCGGCCTCCTCAAGAAGGCGACCCAAAATCGTCCCGACCTCAAGCTGATCATCACGTCGGCCACGCTCGACGCCGAGAAGTTCTCGACCTACTTCAGCAACTGCCCTATCTTCACCATCCCCGGTCGCACGTTCCCCGTCGAGATCCTCTACACCAAGTCGCCCGAAACGGACTATCTCGACGCGGCCCTCATCACCGTCATGCAGATCCATCTGTCCGAGCCACCTGGCGACGTCTTGCTCTTCCTCACGGGCCAGGAGGAGATCGACACAGCGTGCCAGATTCTCTACGAGCGTATGAAGTCGCTCGGCCCGATGGTGCCCGAGCTGGTCATTCTGCCCGTTTACTCCGCCCTGCCCTCGGAGATGCAGACGCGAATCTTTGAGCCAGCTGCCAGAGGCTCGCGAAAGGTGGTCGTCGCCACAAACATCGCCGAAACGTCAGTCACCATTGACGGCATCTACTACGTCGTCGATCCAGGCTTCGTCAAGCAGAAGGTGTACAATCCGAAGATGGGAATGGACTCGCTCGTCGTTTGTCCCATTTCCCAGGCCGCCGCGAGGCAGAGGGCCGGACGTGCCGGACGAACGGGCCCCGGCAAGTGTTACCGGCTGTACACGGAGGGCGCCTACAAGAACGAGATGCTGCCGACGTCGGTGCCCGAGATCCAGCGTACGAACTTGGCCAACACGGTGCTCACGCTCAAGGCGATGGGCATCAACGACATGTTGGGCTTCGACTTTATGGACCCGCCTCCGGTGCAGACGCTGATCGTGGCCATGGAGCAGCTCTACTCACTAGGCGCGCTCGATGAGGAGGGCCTCCTCACGCGCCTCGGCCGCAAGATGGCCGAGTTCCCACTGGAGCCGCAGCTCTCGAAGATGCTGATCACCTCGGTCGAGTTGGGCTGCGCCGACGAGATCCTCACCGTGGTGGCCATGCTCTCGGTCCAGAACGTCTTCTATCGGCCGAAGGAGAAGCAAGCCCAGGCCGACCAGAAGAAGGCCAAGTTCCACCAGGTCGAGGGCGACCACCTGACCCTGCTGGCCGTCTACGAAGCGTGGAAGAGCAACAACTTCTCCAACCCGTGGTGCTACGAGAACTTCATCCAGGCCCGGTCGATGCGGCGCGCCCAGGACATCCGAAAGCAGCTCCTCACCATCATGGACCGCTACAAGATGGAGGTCACCTCCGCGGGCAAGAACTACAGCGCTGTGCGTAAGGCCATCGTCAGCGGCTTCTTCGCCCACGCCGCTCGCAAGGACCCGCAGGAGGGCTACAAGACGCTGACCGAGGGCCAGCCTGTATATATCCATCCGTCGTCGGCTCTCTTCCAGAAGAATCCCGAGTGGGTCATCTATCAGGAGCTCGTCCTCACCACCAAGGAGTACATGCGCGAGGTCCTCATGATCGAACCCAAGTGGCTCGTCGAGTTCGCCCCCAAGTTCTATCGTGTCTCCGACCCGACCAAGCTCTCGAAGCGCAAGCGCCAGGAAAAGGTCGAGCCGCTCTTCGACAAGTACCGCGAGCCCAATGCCTGGCGTCTCAGCAAGAGGAGAGGCTGATCATCGTCCGCCGCTGTCTCAATTTCCCTTGTTTTCTCCTGTGGGCAAATTCTTTTTTTGCCAGGCAACGACAAAAATCGGGCAACGTATCACCGGAAGCCGTAAATGGTTATGACACGGACTGGGGGGGGGGAGGCCAGTGTCAAGGCGTGTGTCCAATTTGTTGATCATCAGCACACCTCCTGCATCTCCCTCGCTCCGCACTCTCAGGAACTCTCTCCATCCTGCTCGATTTTGTTATTATTCCTTTATTCTCTGCACATACACAACGGAATGAGTCAAGCCAGAACCATCTCGAAGGGGCGAGCCCTCTACGATTTTGCGGGAAATGTCGAGCAGCGCCAGCTCTCCTTCAAAGCGGGCGACGTGATCAACATTACCAGCCAATTCGACAATGGCTGGTGGGCTGGGGAGCTGAATGGGACGGTGGGGTACCTCCCCGCAACCTACGTCCAGCTCATCACCGCCGCGGAACAACGAGCCGCCACGGCGCCTGGTGGACCTCCCTCCGGTACGTACTAAGCTGCCAGAGGCTTCCACCTCATTATCCCCAACTAACATGCAATCACTTTACACGACTGACTTGGTGGTCCAGGCGCCAGACCAGCGTCATCTTACTGTGCGCACTCAACCCCCCCCCC
>CDFA01020943.1:0-13512 GCA_000826305.1 Acanthamoeba healyi
CGCACGCGTGATCCCAAGTACATCTGCTCGGGCGTCAAGTCGGGCGACCTCATCGGCGATCGTCTCGAAATCAACTCCTTCTTCCCCATACCGCTCAACCAGTCGGCCGCGGTCAAGCAGGGCTGGGTGCCGGGCAACTGCATCGCCAGGATGGGCATCCACCACGCGTTCGACCTTGCGGCCTTTGGACGCAACACGTGGAACGCCTCGACCCTCGTGCCGGTGATGCCCATGTACGACGCCGAGCTGCGCACGATCACCGCCATCCTCTTCAACATTCCTCACTTGGAGCTGGTACGACCAACGGACCTTGCTTGCTACTTGCCGCACCAGCTTGCTGATGCTGACTCTATTGCGGCACATCAGACCGAGCCTCTGGGCATGTTCGAGGGTCCGTTCACCAGCGGCTTCTTCTGCAAGAACTGGTGCGCCAACTCGGGCTGCACGTTTGACATCGGGCTTCACCCGTGGACCACCATGCACTTCCACTTTGTCAACCCTTCGTCCATCTCCTGCAAAGGCTCGCCGTGCGTCCTGTGAGGCCAATAACACCCGAATACGGCTGTTGTAGGCTCGACAACAGTGACGTCCCTCCGCTGTGCTTACGTTTAGTCTCCGAAGGTAACACAGGAAGAAACATGGTTTCATTATAGGTCGGACTTTAAAGCGTTGCAAGGTTTCATGTTGCTTAGTGCTGGCGCTTGGTGATGGTGGCCCAAAGAGTGGCAACATAGCTCGCACAGTCCTCCTTCTCACAAACACGACCCGTACCATCACACCAGCTACAGCAAGCAAGAGACGAGATGTCCTCCTGTGTCCGAAAGGGGAAGGTCTTTGGCTCTTGCCTCCTCGACAGCACTCTCGACTACAGTACCATCATGGTGTTGGACACCAAGGACAAGCGACTCGGAGCCTGCTTCAACGTTCTGGTGTTCGTTGTGCTCAGTGCCTTCTTCACCTACTTCATCCTCATCCAAATCTACCAGAGCCCAGTTGGCTCGGTCCGCCTGTCGCTCCAAAGCGTACGCACGCATCCTACCGCACCAGGGACGAGCTGACTCAGTTTGAGGTGCTTCATCACCACATACAGCCACAAACGAGGGGACAAGCGCCAGCGGATGTAAGAAAGCTGCCCTACTGTTTGCAGGCTCAGGACGAGTACCCTGGCTTCCCCAACAAGCGATGCCTCAGCTGGGACGAGCATTATGTTCTGTACGTCGTTGTCTGGTTGGTGTGCGTTGGCGCTGTCTCACTGTCTTACTCGCTCCTGGTTGCAGGTATCCTGCCGTGGAAGCCACGGCAATGGTACGAACGCTTGGCTTCATCACACAGGATGTGGAGGAGCTGACTCTCTGTCCTTGGTCGTGCGTGAACAGTTTGTTAGCACGCGCGTGACTCAGATGTATCAGACGGGCAACTGCAGTTGGGAGTGCCTGCATGCACCTACGTCGATCTCAACTCAACCGAGCTCTTTGTTGCTGATATCGGCGCACCACAACGCTTGTCTGCCACAGAGCAATAAGACGGTCCTCTGATCATCACCACTCGCTGGCGCACAGGTTCTGGTGGATCACTCGATCCAAGCCGTGAACGTTGGCATCCACGCCAACTCCGAGGACCTTCCAGGGAGCATGCTGGACCGCCATGGCAATGAGGCACGTACAGCCTGCTGCCCGCGTGGTGAAGACTAACTAACATCTGGCTGATGTGTGGTTTGCGTGAGCAGGTCTCAATTCAGAGAAGGCGAACGGGTGGGCATTGAGGGTGAGGTCGATATCCTCTACCTCGACACGCTTCTGCGAGCAGCCGGAGTCGACTCGCTTGACGCTTGTTCGTCAGCCTCCAACCCAGTGCTAAGCTCAGTGAGTATTGTTGGATGAGCTCATCAACCTCGTGGGTGTGTACATGACAGCGCTGTCGAACAAGTCACGTAGCATGAGAGATGACGGGCTAGTGATCATGATCTACATCACCTACAGCAACACTCACACCTACAGCCCAAAGAAACTGCGGTACCAGGTACGGCTGCCATCCGCTCTGGTGTGGTGTCATTTGGCCATCTGTGATGATCGCCTCACCCCTCGAACAACATTAGTACTATCTCAGCGTCATCAAAGATGCCAAGTTCAAGACCATGCAACCCATCCACAACCAGAACACCAACAACAGGGGTGCCGTGGCCACACCTCTTTCACATGGTCACTGCTGCATTGATGACCTATCTGCTGACGTCTTGCGCCACATCATAGTGATCTGGAACCGGCACGGCATTAGGTTCGTCATCCAGCAGACCGGCCAGCTCGCCAAATGCGACTTTGTGACGTTCTTCATCACTGTACGCACATTCTCTCCTCTTTTCATGCTTTGCCAGCTGCAGTACCTCGTAGAGATCTCACTTCCACTAACTTGATTGCGTCTTCCTTCTTTCGATTAGCACCTGTGTCGTAAGGCCCCCCTTTCTCCTCTCCTTGCCTGGGCAAGGCGACATGCTTACCCCTCTCTCCTCTCCTTCGCGCGTGCGCGCTGATCACAGGCTATAGCGTCTTTCACCATGACTTGCTTCGTCGGCTCGTGCTACAAGCGGTGCAATCCACACTTCAAGGACGACCTAGCCCCCGAGAAAGATCCAGCTGCCCCTGTCCCGTCCGATAAGAAGAAGAGCCTCCAGCCGGCAGACCGATCCTCGCGTTGTTGGCCGCTGGAGTGTTGTCGTTTTGCTTGTAGTTGGCCAAAAGGCCCTTGTCCGCCGCGATCAACGGCTGTACCAGGCGGCAAGATAGGTCGTAAGCAAAGCGAAGCAGGCAGAGGTTCCTTCCAAGCTTCTCTCCTATGAGGACGTACCGGTGGCTTAAGGCCCGTACGGAAGGTGCGGAGGCAAAGGGGACGCAAGGCGCACAAGTGGACTAGCGCCCGCGATCTCCAGCGCCCGCTGGTGGGCTGCGAAATCGAACTGGCAGCCCAGCGCCAGGCTGACCCGGAACTGAACGTCCATGCACGAGAGGCTTGACAATTCCCTGATGGTCGTCAGTGGGCACTGCTGATACGCCATAATTCTTTGCTATTAGTTCTTTCACCTCTTCTTGTATGCTCTCCAACACTTCATGTGTACAGCTACACATGCACACACACACACACACACACAGCAGAGACACAGGCTTTATTCTCTCTTGTGGAAGGAAGAGCGTGTTTGGGAAAGCCTATGGTACTAAAGCCTGTGGTACTTTGGCCGATGTCAATGGTCCCTCAGAGGGAGGAACTGGCGCCGTGGGAGGAGCCGGTAGGGGAAGAACTCTCAGAGCCTCCACTATTCATTAGTATCCATTCATCCATGCCCTGCTGTAGGTCCGCCAGTGTGAACAAACGTCGCTTGTCATCTCCTAGTTTCCTGTATTGAGGATGGAACGCTGGTCATTAGATCACAAAGGTCAGCTGATATCAGATCTGGTGGAAGGCTTTACGCACTTGTCGCTCCAGCGCTGCGCTTGCCACTCTTGTGCCTGTAGAAATAGATGACTGACAAGTCGAGCTGTATGATTACCCAGAGGTTTGTCAGTTGAGATGACCTCTGGGCAACAAGACTGTGAAGCGTGCGTTCATACCGTTGGTCTGCTCGAGTAGGCGCTTTGGCACACGAGCAAAGACGCCGGCGATGTCTTTCGTGCTGACCATGGCCCGCCATCCGTGCTGTTTCAGGAACTTCGCGAAGATGCGAGCAAGATCAAGCGGCTGGTAGTCGGGCAGGTTGAACGTGTGGGCAATGCGGCTGAACATTCCTGGATTCACTTCCTGAACACCCCACTCCTGTCACAGCGTGCAAACGTTGCCGATGGCGCTTTCGTGGGGAGGGGTGTACCTTGAACTTGGTCATTTGCTTTGTGTAGCCTGCGAAGATGAACGTCACGTTTGCGCTGCTCTCCACGTTATTGCTGTTGTTGCCGCTGATGTGCTCCATGATCGTGTCAATCGCCCTGCCATTGGTGCCTCTCAGTCAAACCCCTTGATTGCCAGCCACGGCCAATGAGGAGCAACATGTTGAGCGCACTCTCTCCCGTGATCGTTGGGCGATTCTGGTGACAGCCGGTACGCCTCGTCCACGAACAGCACTCCACCTTGTGCCCTCTTGATCACCTCTGCCGTCTTCTTTGCTGTCTCGTTGACAAAACAAGACACCAGCTGTGGCGCCTGCACTTCCACCACCGTCTCACGCTCTTCCGCCACCCACCACGCAGACGCGTCAGTTAGTTCTCTCCATACTCTCAAAGAGAGAAAGAGATCTCATAGAATCGGAGTAGACGTACTGGTGAGGTTGAGCTGGAAGAAGATCTTGCTCAGCAGCCGGGCAATCGTGGTCTTCCCCGTCCCGGGGTTGCCTTGCAGCACGACGTCCATCTTCAGCGGCGGGCTTTGCGTGTGCGCGCTCTCCGAGCCGCCCCTTTGGTCGTAATGCACGCTGAGAACGAGCGCAATGCTCCGCAGTTTCTTCTTGATTGCATCCATTCCGATGATGTCCTCGAGCTCAGTTTCGAGCATCTTCCAGAGCGGATCTGTGCCATGGTTCCCTTCAGCAACGTGAACGTATATGAGGTCATGGGATGATCGTACCAACTGTGTGTTTGCCTTGCGCGAGAAGCCGCTGCAACGGTCTATAAGCTTTTAAGTATTCGGAAATGGACAAAGGCACACCATTTGACTGTTGGTAGCGAGCCGCCTTCCAGGCATCTAAGATGTCCTCCTTGCTAGCAATATCTCCACGTTTTAGCCACTTTGCGCCAACATTCTGCTCAATGCACAATCAGGAGAGCCACTTTAGATTCGCTTAATCATCACAGCAGCGTCCAATGCGTACCTTGCAAATGATCGAGAGGACGAGGCCGCGTTGCGACAGGTGAGGGCACATTCGAGTGACTTCGTCACACTCCACCTTGTCCCAGTCGTGGCCAAATGCTTCGACCTTGTTTTGGCACCAAGCCAGCAGGCCTACCCCAACTCTGCCGCCCTCGACCAGCTGCGGAATGTAGTTGATGCGCTGATGAGGCCACAGGCTGATGGCGCGATCAAGCTCAACATCCCTGATGTAGTTGCCTTCGATACGCAAAGTGATCAGGCCCGCCTACATGACAAAGAATCACGCCATCAGCACAACGCATCCATCCAACACATTCTTATCTCTCCACGATGCGTGTGTACCAGGTCGAGCACGCTGAAGGGGAACCCACGGAACGTGTTCCAGCTCAGGTCCAGTTCACGCAATCTTGTCAGCTCTCTTGTCCACCCTGGTTTCTCACCCGCCCACTCATCACCTTCCATCAGTGGCATGTCATCTTACCGAAAATGAATGGGGGAAGGAACAACACACCCACAGGGAGTTCATTGATGACGTTGAACGACAGGTCCAGCCGCTGCAGTGAGCTCTCCACTCCAAGCAGTGCTTTCTCTTCGATCTTCTCCAGTCCGTTGTGGCTCAGGTCGAGCTCTTCGAGCCGCTCTAGCCCTTCGCACATGAGCGCCTCCATTGCCATCAGCCGATTGTTGGCCAGGGACAGCTTTTTCAGTGACCTCGCAGGTCCCTCGCCCACCAACGCGCGCCTTGCCCACCACAGCTGGTTGTGTGACAGATCCAGCTCCTCCAGCGCCGTGCACTTGGCCAGAAGCTGTCGGAATGCCCTCGCCTCGCTGTCGCCGATTGCGTTGTGGCTGAGCAGGAGCTGCCTCAGTTGGCCAAGTCCGGAGAATGCTTGTGCGTCGATTGCGCCAATCTCGTTGTAGCTCAAGTTAAGCTTCTCAAGCACTGGGCAATCCCATGGGCTAGCGATGGTGCTGATGGCGTTGTGGCTGAGGTCAAGTTCGCGGAGCGTTCGTCCAACCTGTGCCGCCCTCAACCCCCCACCCCCGCAGACCTACGTTGGCTTTCCTTCAACACACCGCGCAAGGCTTCAGGCTGGTTGTACCGCTTCCGGCAGGTTGGCTTGGCGCAGCTGCGGCTGCAAGTGCTGAGCAATCAGTGTCTGCAGCTTTCCACAGCGTCGGAGCTTCTTCTGGAGAGGCCAGACAGACGAGAACGAGATGTTCAGGTCGACCGCGAGTTCATGGGCTAGGGGCATGTGCGTAATCCCCACGCCGTTCAGCCTGCAAAAGCCAGGTGTTAGGCCTTAGTAACGTTAATGTGCAAGGGATAAAACAGAGGAAGGGCTGAAACGCACGTGAGGTCGGAGAATGCCGACTTGATGGGGGTGAGAGTGCATCTGCCCGGATGACACCAACATTCGACCAACGTGCGCTCCTGGTTCAGACCCAGCTTGTCAAGTAATTTCTTTCCGTCCGTACTAGACAATAACAAGCCGATCAGTTTAATTCGCAGCACACGACGTGTAATAGTATCTCGTCTTGTACCATATGAACAGGCGAGTCAGGCAAGTCAGCTCAGCAAAACAGCCAAGGCGAACTCCACGCTGCTCTACCCCCCACATGAACTGGATGCAAATTACGTTGTAAGTCATCCTCACATTGTCATATGATCAAGGGGTTTGGTGGCGCACTGGGTTGCGTGTCAGGTCCAGCTCTGTGAGGCAGCTTGACATGTCCTTGTGCCATGAGCCCTCGTGCAAGTCCCGAAGCAGGTTGTCGGCCAGCTTCAATGAGGTCAACGCAGACAATCCTGCATAAGACATACGTTTAGTGTTAGTTCTTGCACCAATACTCCCACGAACACATAGCACCTTGAAAGGCTCTCTCGTTGATGTTGGTGATGGCATTGTTGCTCAGGTCGAGGGAGCTCAGCTCGCTTAACCCGGCGAAGCCGCCTGGCTCCAATTCTCGGATGTGGTTGCCGCTCAGGATGAGCCCCCTCAGCCTGTGTAGGCCACGTGTTGCGGATGTCGATGGTAGCCCGTTGTTGCTGAGGTCAAGAGATGTTAGATTGACCATGCGCCGCAGATCGTCGAGGAGAGGCGGAGTGAGCCCGGTGTTGTGGGAAATCACTGCTCGTTCCTGCTGCGCAAGCCATTCCTCGTCTCTCTTGCTCATCTCTTCGATTTCGTCGTTGTCAAGAAAGCTGTTTCGGGTGATGAGTAGGGCGCGTTTGGGTTGGCCATCTGGGTGAGAGAGACGTCTGACCAGCCGAAATATTCCACGCAGATCCACGTTCCCCGAGTCATGAATGGAGATCAGGGGGCTCTCTTTCATGTCGCACTGGTTCTTAATGTCGATGAGCTGTGCTTGTGACAAACCTGCACACACATAGCTGACCATGATGAGCTCAATTCATAAAGGTGAGCCGTGGCGTACCATAAGCATTTAGCCAGCGAACTCTTTGCCCGCCATGGGCATGTTGCGGCAACCACACAACGCCGTCACGGCACCTAAGCACCTGTATTGGAAAAGGGTCATTGCTTCAATCACACCTTTTTCCTTCACCTCCAAAGCACAAGGCTTAAAACCTCTTTGCGCATGGCCTCCAAGTTCCACAGTTGCCCACCCATCCTCAGGGAGCGTATTGTTGTGTTGTTATGGAGCGCCAAGGTCAGAGCAAAATCAGCCGCAGTTAAAGAATCACGCCCTGACTGCATCACATAACCCTATGTAGCCACACAAGGTAAGCAGCAACATGAACATGATACTCTCTGTGGCAAATGGAAAGAGCTGTTACCGGTGTCCTAAATACTGTCAGGTAGGTATCAAGCCACAATGATCCCCTACCATTTAAGTGGAGTTCCTTGAGTTCAGGAGGAGCACGCGCTAGTACTGCAGCATTTCCTGCTGTCTCCGCCTGCCACAGCGCCATGCATCAGCAGAGAGTGCAGCCAAGCAAGTTCAAGCACCAATTGATCACGTGAGGATTACCGAGATGCTCAAGCATGTGAACGAAGGTGCTGTTGACAGCCACTTGCTCATGAATGCTGCCAGGTCATCATCTAATGTACAACCACCAAGCCGCAGCTCGCAAAGCGCAACACACCGGTCAACAAAGGTTGATAGCAGCTTCAGAGCATCCCTTGTGATCACATTATCGCCAAGATCAAGGCAGGTGAGTGACCGATTCTTCCCCTTGAGCCGATCCACCATTGTCTCGACAACACTCACAAACCCGTGCTTGCTCTGTGCGTGCACCACCGCACTACTGCATTAGCATCAACAACATATGGTCATTAAAACAGCACACAACCACCAAGCACAAGCAGGCACCTGGTCACGTATGCAGAGAGTCTCCAGAGTAGTGTTGTTCTCCAGCAGCTCCAATGTTGCGCTCACAAGATCCAGGCTGTTTGCGCTGATGTCCAGCGCCACGAGTAGGGGACGCTGTTCAATGATTTCTTTGATGGGCCCGATTGCTTGACGGCGAAGCCCATTCTTCGACACGAAGCAGTAGTAGTTAGGCCCAGGTGGAGTGCACTGATGTGAGATTTCATGAGAGGGTGGACGAGCTTATGTACCCCTTCAACAGAGAGGTGCATGAGAGAGGTGCTCGTTTGACGCAGCAAATCTCGCAGTACTGCCTCGGCCTCGGGAGAGCTTACGTCAGTCTCCGCCAATTCCACCAGCACGAGGTCATCATGGCCAACGAGGTTGCAAACACGCTGAACCCACACATCATCGTTCCCCCCATAAGCTTTTGAGGAGGCGGCATTGGTGTGGGAGGGAGAACGTACGCTGACCACAGGGGGAGAACCAGCAGGGCGACGTAACGGGAGCCTCCTGTACACACGTTCCGAAGGATCAGCTTTATGTTGTTTCAACCTGTGCACCAATTAGAGAGGGGAGTACCTGTATCTCGCGTGTGTGGCCGCTCCCATTCGCTCCGCTATCAGCGCCAGCCTTGTCCTCCTTGCGTCCTCCCTCTCCAAACCGCTCTTTCGCCTTTTCTCCCTCGCTTTCTTTTCGTTCTCCTTTTCTTCATTCTTCTCTTTATTCCTCTCCTTCTCCGCCCTCTTCTTCACCTTCTCCTCCCTTTTCTCCTTCTTCTTGCGCCCTTCCTCCTCCCCTTCCTCTTCTCCGCTGTCCCGCTTTCTCTTTCTTGTTTCCTCATCATCCATCTCCATCACAATTAAATGATGCGCGTTGACCCCTTGTGATCTTTGGTGATGTGCTGGAAGAATTAGAAGCAAAAAGAACGAAGACGACAACGAAGACGACGTCATTGGGGAGGAGGGGTAATTTGAGGCATTGGTCGCATTCATTTTCTGCAAATGGACAAGGGGGTGGGGCTGCTACCGCCAATGCGGGGTTGCGCACCCAGCAGCGTGGCACTATTATTAACGACGAGAGCGCCGAGCAGTGTTACGTTCAAAGTGCTCACGTAGAGTAGCAAAGGATGGAGCAGCCTGGTGGAGTGGACGGCGGTGCAAACACCAAACAACAAGAACAAGACACGACGCTGGAGCAGTTGGTGCGGCTGCAGCACCCGGCTAATGACCCCGAGCTCTCTGCCCTCGTGGAGAGCCTCAACCGCCTCCTGCCACTCCTCTCGCCCGACGCCCAGGAGAAACTCCAGGTACACCCACAACACCCACAGCATAGCCCTTGCCCTCCACTCATGATAACTACTCTGTTAGACGCTGGCGAGTCAGCTCTCGGCAGCGCTGGGCGAGCTCATCCACGCAGCGCAAGAACTCCAGAACCGGCTTGATCAGGCTTCTAACCACGTGTGGGTGGGCAGGCTCATGACCGCCCTCTCTATTCTCGTACGTCTGTCACGCCTGCCTTCCTTCCCTCTCCCCCCGCGGTTGATACACTGTCGCTCGCTCGCTTGCTCATGATGATGATGGTGACATGTGTGGGACCAGAACAACTTGTTTGGGCTCATCAACAAGGCGCTCACAATGCTCCCCATTGATGAGCAGACCAAGAGCGAATTGAAGGTGTACATAAGTACAGCCTCCAACGCGCTGAAAGGTACGAGGGCCCTCATGAGAGCTGACCTCTTGGTGCATCTTCTCGGAGTTATACTCACTAGCATGCGCGTTGGCAGTCGCACACGAGACGGTTCTGATCGCCAGCGCGACCGCTCGCAAGATGCTCAGCCTGACCGTGAAGGCCTTCACCGCGGTTCGCTCCTTGGCCTTGGAAGTCGTCAAGGTACATTGTTTCAAGGCGCTAGGCGCAGTCTGTTGAAGCTTCTCACCTCGCGCATGCGCAGGCCACCGCTAAGGCGCTGAACAAGGAAGATGTTGTCGCTGCCGTGCCTGCCCCCATGGACCAGGAGGAGGAGCGTGAGAAAGTGGAGGGCAAGCAGAAGGGCAAAGACAAGGCGTAGAGAGCCGAAAGAACCGGAGCTACATGTTACTGTGCCACCCCACTCATGTTCCCGATCAATGAACGACATTTACTGGACGGCTGGACTCTATCTTGGCCGCAGAGTGGTGGGCCAGCTTACAGCCGCCGGAGTGGTGTCGGAGGCAAAGGGGACCCAAGGCACACAGGTGGACGAGGCCCAAGGATGCTCTCCAGCAGCCGCTGATGGTCGAACTGGCATCCCGGCGCCAGGCTGAAGACCCAGAACAGAGCGTCCAACAATGATAGACATGCACGAGAGACTTGACAATTCACTCTGATGGATGGTCATCAGTGAGCACTGTTGATTAAGCGTTTGATCATCAAGTACAAACATACACAAACACCACGCAACGTTTTGGGGGCAGTGCTGGCTACTCCCGGTACCTCTCCGGTCGGTCTCTCTAGTAGAGGTTGATCTGCTGGCGGATCTTGTTCTGCTTCCAGGACGGGAGGGCGTAGAACTCGTCCTTGGTCATCTGCAGCACCTTGGCAAACTCGTCGTCGCTCAAGTACTGCTCCAGCTTGGTCTTGTCGAGGCCCTTGGGCGGAGGCTTGGCCTGGAGCTCCTCGTAGGTGTAGACGCGATTGAACTCGGCGAGGAGCGCGCGCACGTTCTGGGTCTCGGTGCGCTTCTTCTTGGTCTTCTTCTTGCCCTTCACCAGCTGAGCGCCCCAACCTACGGTCGAGATGATGACGAGGAGTCTTAGGCGACACGCAAGCGGAAGCAGCACGTGGAGTGAAGGAGATGGAGCACATGGTACGTACCGTCATCCCAGGCCTGGAAGTGGCAGGTGAACTCGAGGCTCTCGTCGTTCTCTCTGATCGAGTACACCGGCGCATCCAACAGCCGGCCGTCGGTGGCACCTTGCACGTACGCCTGGTAACGATACATCAAAGGTCAGAGGTCACGCGAGCGCACAAAGAGCGATGGATAGTACGTACGACGGCGGTTTCCATGGCCATGCGCTCGTCCTCTTCGTAGGACTTGGAGCCGATCCACACAAACACCTCGGCCCACGCGTCCAGTAGGTAGATGTTGCTCGACTCGAGGTCCTCCTGCGCGTAGTCAAAGACCTCGTCGACGCGGAACTCGCCGCTCGTGGACGAGCACATGAAGAGACGCGGCCGCCAGCCGTGGCTTCGCTTGAGATGCGCCGCGCTCGGATACTCCTGCTTCTTCCCGATGGCCTTCTCCCACTCCTTGCTCGGCTGGCTCTCCTTGAGCACCACCGGCGCGCCAGTCCGCCCCAGATCCTGCTCCACACAAAGTCGTCAATGGCGCAATGCAGCGAGCGTACAGAGGCGATAGGTGGCCAAGGTACCTTGGCGAGCACGTCAGCGAGCACGGCGGCCTGTCGTCTGAGCGCGTCGGAGGCTCCCTCGCCCTGCCACAGGAACAGCTGCTTGCCGCCCGAGTTGAGCAGGAAGCAATCGCGCGAGTTGAGCCACTTGCGCTTGGTCGGTATCTGCACGGCCCGGACGGCGAACGCGTCCGACAGACCCCTCACGTGGTACAGGGCGTCCTTCTTCGCGCTGTGCTTCTCCCTGAAAGAGAGACGTCGTGACACGTGTGGTGAGTGGGAGACAGCACACAGTGAAGGCTGGCTAGAGGCTACTCACTTGTAGCCCAGGTGAACGATCATGCGGCCCTGGAAGAGCTTGAGGAAGTGGAGGGACTCCTTGCCCTGGACCACGCGCACGGTGTCGGCGTCGCCGCCTCTTCGCTTCACGATGTCCAAGATGTCCTTGGTCTTCATCGCCGACGCACCCTGCGTGGATTGAAGAACGAGCGAGAGAGAGTCAGCTTTGATTTCCAACAAGGGCGAACAAGGACTGTGCGCGTACCTTGTCCTGGCGTGAGGCATGAGCGCCCTGCCAGTAGTAGATGAGCCAGCGAATCTGTTCGGATTGACCGGTGAAGCCGCCGTGGCGGTAGGTCCACAGCATGACAAAGGCCTCGGCACTGCACTCGCGACACGTCGACAAGGTGAGACAAGAGTCGTGCTGAGGAGCAAATGTTGCGTGCTACGCTAGTACCTGTAGAAGATGCCGTGCTTCTCCTTCGGCCATTCCTCAAGCTCGTAGGTCTTTGTGTTCACGGTCCACATTTCCAGCGTGCCGCTTTGGCCATCGTCGTTCGCCCTGTGTGCGTGCGTGCGTGCGTTGATGTTCAGCGTGATGTCAACGCTCAAGCTGGCTCCGAAGGGCTGTAAATCTCAATGAGTGGTTGTACCAAGGAACGTCGAGGACCGGACGGACACCGGTGTGAAGAGCGCGAATGTCGACCCTCTCCTGCTCCTTCTTGCGCTTCTCCAGGGCCGACGTCAGGCGCACGCGAGACTTGACCCTGTTCAGCGTGCCAGTCTTCTTCTGCTCATCCAGATGAGCCATTGACGAAAACAAAGAGATCGACGATGATGTCAGCATGACTTGGCACAAGACGCGCTGGCGCTGCGATGGGACGCGTACCTTCTTGAGGATGAGGGGACTGCCGCCGGCGATGGGGCTGCCCAAGGGTCCTTCGTTGGCTTCGCCCCACCCGACAAACTTCTCGCGGAAGAGAATGGACTCGCCACCGTCCGTCTCGCGCTCCACGTACAGCCACTCGGATCTGCCCTCCTGACCCCGAATGTCGTTGGCGTAGTTGATAGCCCACGTCCTGTGATCAGCATTGGCGTTCCGTCCTGCGCACACATCGCAAACAACGCGACATCAGCCTCACAACGCACGTACGCGCGCACGGCAGAGAATAGAGTGCCTACCAAGCCACACGTAGACTGAGCCGGGTCCGCAGTCGAGCAGGTAGCACTTGTCCTTCTCAAGGAGATCCTTGGTGGGGTGGGTGCCAAAGTCGACCATCTCCGACTTGTACTGGCCCTCGACCTTGTGGAGCTTCTCCAGGATGAGCTGCGAGTGGAACGTGCGTTCGAACGCGATGTCGTTACCGCCCGCCTCGGCCGACATGAGATCCTCCTCCTTGCCTCCGCCCTGTGCATGTGCGCACGCACAACGCGATCGGATGAGACCCACTCAATGCTCATCCAGACCTGAAGCAGCCAAGTCGAGTGGAAGGGACGTACGAGCAACTGCCAGAAGGTCTTGGTGGCATCGCGCTTCTCGTCCTTGTCGTTAAAGTCGTGATCTCCCTTCCTGCGTACGGTGACGACTTGCGCCCTGCCGCCGCACTCGTGGAAGTTGATCCGCTTCGTGAGCTCGATCGCCTTGGCTTTCTCCTGCACGCTC
>CDFA01020952.1:0-13648 GCA_000826305.1 Acanthamoeba healyi
CGCGCATGTGCCCATCAGGCCATCGATACGGTCTGTATGCGGAAGCGGAGCCGCACAAGGGCTACCACCTCATGCTCGAGATCGGCCAGCAGATGCGGGACGGCTTCTTCGCCTACACCTCCAACGTCGACGGCCACTTTGCCAGGCGCGTCCCCCAGTGCTTCCTCTCTCTCTCTCTCTCTATCTCCGAAGTGCACCGCCGGGCTCATCTCCTCCATCACAGGTTGTTCCCCGAGGATCGCATCATTGAGTGTCATGGGTACGACTGTGCTGGTGAGACGCTCTCGTTCGCGCTGTGGGCTCGTGTGTGACGTGGCGAGATGCAGCTGTATCCACTACATGCAGTGCTGTAAGCCCAGGTGCTCGGGAAAGATCTGGCCCGCCTCAGACTCGCTTGATCTCGCGACGCTCGGCGTCGATCACACCACGTTCAGGTATTCCTCCTTGTCTCTTTCCTCCACACACGTCAATGCTTGGGCGCAGCCGCGTCCTGACCTTGCCATCGTTCTTGCTTGATCGCGCGCGTGTGGGCTGGCCGCAGAGCGACCGGCGCATTGCCCTCCTGTCCGAGATGCAACGGCGTGGCCAGACCGAACGGTATCCCCTCTCTCTCTCCGTGGCCACGCAGCAGCAGCAGCAGCGTGACCAGTGCAGTCTGACGAGCTGAATCAACGGCAGTGTTGATGTTTGACGATTACGGATGGCTATCTGCTCGCTACGATGAGCAGGAGTCCAACTACAAGGCCTGGCTCAACTCCCTCAAGGAGAAGGACGATACCAGGCTCGTCGTTGTCGAGATTGGTGCAGGTGAGCGCTGTCATCTCTCACTGAGAGACCCAGAGCGCGCAACGAATGCACAGCGTGCCTGTTGGTGCTGACGCGGTGCTGTGCACAGGGACCACGATCCCGACAGTGCGTCGGCAGAGCCAAAAGGTTGCGGCGACCTTTGACACGCTCTTTGGGCGCGGCGAGGCGGTGCTGGTGCGAATCAACCCCACCGAGCATCAGTGCCCCGTCGGCATCTTCACCAGCGTCTCCGTCCCTCTGGGCGGTCTCGCCGCTCTCACGCGCATCGCGACGGCACTGAGCGCATAGCGACCACAGCAGGTGCCAGCCACACCGGAACATGAACAAGACGTCGCGACGACGCCACACACACATGCGTGAGCTATGCGACCGGAACTGAGAGCTGTGCTTGTGCTCTCTCTCTCACACACACAGAGTGTGAGGTCTTCGCTTTGTACGAACATCTGCCGACGAACGAGAACATGCCTATAACGCACCACCGAGCACCTTCGTATATGGACCTGAACTGCAACCGCCAGATGGAGGTGCACACGGTGACACACCGTTCTAGGCCACGGACGTTCGTGTCACGCACACCACCTCTTCTATTAGGGCCCTGTGCATGCACAGAGGACTCCCTTCTTTGGCCACACACACAACTTGAACCGGTTGGCTGGAGCCCACGAAAGGTTCGAACTGACGCTCTTGTTTGGAAGGTGAGGTCCCTCACAAAGCTTGTGTATGTGATGAGATAGAGAGAGCGCGCGAGCGCTTTGCATGGGGAAGGAAGGAAGGAAGTAGCCAGCTCGCTTGCTCGTTCTCAGTTGAGGACAAAGGAGAGAGCCATCACGTTTCGCGGTGCGGACTTGAGCGTGGCGTGATACCGGAGCCCGCAGCGGTTGCACAGCCTGATCAGGACACACACACCACACGAGAAGAGTGAGACATGCATTCATTGCGAACGTGGACGTGGACGTGGCGGTAGAGGCGAGAACGTACCATCCTGATGGTCCTCTCCGCCAAGCTGGAGACGACGGCGCTCGGCAATGCTCGCACGTGCGACCTTCGCTCGACTTCTTCTTCTGCAGGTCGAGGACGAGTTAGATACGCCGAGACCAAGCCTTGTTGAGCATCTGAGAGAGACAGGACGTGTGACGTACGGCTGGCGTTTGAAGTCGATTGCGGCGTAGCTTGCGCGGCTTCTTGTTGATCTCCTTGATGGCTGTACTCTCTGAGCGCAGCTCTCTGGGGAGTGGTGGAACGAACGTCGATAGGCCGTTGTGGGAGAGCTTCGAGTTGGGCGAGGACGGAGGCGAAGACAGAGCGTGCGATCCCCAGGAGTCTGGGCTCGTGCAGGTCGTCTCGTGACCCGATGTCGTGAACTCGGTCGAGGTCGTGGTCGTGGTCGACTCCACCTCGTAGTTTATCTGATGCGACCGAGACGACGACGTCGCCTTGACCGTATCAACGTCCCACTGGCTGCACCTCGAGGAGGAGGACGACCCAGAAGAGGGCGCCATGCTGGCGAAGCTGGGGAGCGGCTGCAGGTAGAGCGGAGGATGGTACGAGGGCTTGAATTCGATGTAGCTGTGGAGCTCGTGCGACGGGCGAGGAAGCGAGAAGGCGCTGTGCCAGGGCGAGGCGTAGCTCTGCTTGGCGGGCCATCGACTGAACAGCGGTTGGGGCTCTTGGGTCGAGGTCGAGGTCGAGGTGAACGAAGCCTGTGGCGGGCTCACCACGTCACATACGTTGTCTGTTGCGCGCATCATCGTCGAGACAAGAAGAAGAAGAGGACGGAGCTGTCTGGCGTGTTCGTGTTCGTGTGCTTGCGTGCGAGCGAGGGAGTGTAAAAAAACGATGGTGCGCTCTCCTCTCAGATTCTCTTTGTGGTGGGATACCCCCAATTGAACTTGGGGGCACAACAAAGAGGATGGGGCAGTGTTATAGAGAAGAACATGTCCTTACATGCTCAACCTCACCCTCTTCTGATCTCAACCGTCCCACCACCACCACCACCACGCCATTTTCGGACCATCACTGTCCTTATTTGGGTCAATTTGTCTTTATTTGGACAAATCTTCCCTTATTTGGATTAGCTTTTCCTTTTTCACTTTTTCGTTTTGAAAATTCAAATCCGCGAGAAGACGTGGATTGCATTTGGGCCATGCCTTCCTACTACGCGCCATCGTCCCAGGCAACATGCGGGGGGTTGCAGCGTCATCGCTCGCTCCGCCATCAACGCGCGTGTTTGAATTCAAAGACTCCACGCGGGGGGGGGGACAAGTTCCGATCGTACGAGGAAGTAGAGGAAGTAGAGGGTACTTCGGACACCTGGTGGGCTTCAAGAGATGATGTGATGAGATACGATGTTATTATTGCTAAGCTTAAATATAGGGCCACCCCACAGGTGATCTTTGCGGAGATACGGAACGTTGAAGGAGTAGAGAGAGAGAGAGAGGGAGCGAGGAGTGAGGAGCAACGCGAAGGAAGAACGTTTAGCTGTTGTTGTTGTTGTTGTTGTTCGTGGAGGCTGCGTCTTTCCCGTTCGTGGCCAGCGAGGCGTAGGTGCGGTACAACATCTTGATCTCTTCCGCCTGTTGTGTGAACGCGTGAGTGTGTGATACGTACGCACACGTGAGCATAGTTACTTCGTAATTTTGCACACAGGCACCAGCTATATCGTGTGTTACACGTACCCACGGAGAATGGCAAGTGAAGCACTGCGGTTTGAAGAGATCGCCCACGAAGATGGCCCACGTGTCTTTGCTGCTCATCGTCCACTGGGAGATGTCGGCATAGTCCCACGTTTGGCACAGTTCCTGCGCGCACACGCACGTGTGAGCGCCCAACCCTTGCATCACCACACCGCACCACACCATCACACCGTCATCGTACCAGGGTCTGAGGATGGTAGATGGCCACCTTGTCCACATTCAGAATGAGCAGGGCCTTCTCCGGCAGCTTGGAGTCCTTTGTCTGGAGAAGTAAGAAGAGCGTTTGAGCTTAGTCCATGCTCATCAGCCCCCACGAGGGCGACGAGAGGCGAGAGAAGGTAGAGGGCGGTAGAGAAGACGGTACCACGATGGGGAACGCGGACGCGCCAAAGAACTCTGAGTTGAAGTAACGTTCCATGACGCAGCTGAGTGCCTGTGGTGAACGGTGTGAGTGGTGTCTCCTTTATGATGGCGGTTACATTGAACGGTGACCACATGAAAGATAACCGTACCTGGAGGGCAGACTTGTCTTGATGGGCGTAGAGCGAACCGTTCATGAGCGACAACCACTGGTCACCGGTGCATTTATTCAGCACCGACGCCGGAATGAAGTCCACGATCATTTCGCTGTGCATGGTGGGGAGGCGTGTCAGCGATAAAGCAACCAGCAAGCTGTCGTAAGAGCAAGATAGACAGGCGCATACCCTGTGAAACTTCGCCATCCGCCTGGCTTGCGTGCCGTGGCAAGCAACGAAGCGTATTCGACTGCATCTGTCTCGTCCAAAGGCAGCACACCCAGGATGTCCTCAACGATCTGATTTGAAGAGAAACAACATCGCGATGGCCACGAGAATGGTCAGACCTGGAATTTGCACAGCGTGTGAAAGGCACACAGCAGCCGGCATGTACCTGCTCGCACAGGTAGTTAAGCGCCTCGCTGTCTGCGATCAACTCCCCGACGGTGAATTCGTCATGCGTCCACACCAACTTCTTGAAGATGAACCCGAACATGCGGTCCACCTCCGGCATCAGAGCCCCGGTCACACCTTTCGCGCAGGGGTTAGAAGCAAGATACGATTTGCTTGCATTCAGAGGCGGCGGTGAGTACTTCGTCGAGAGGACCGTTTGGAGACTGTGGTGGCTTCGGCGTCGTAGAGCATATCTGATGCGAGCGCCTGTCGGCCAGACAGTGGACGAACCCGTCGCTTGGTATCGTAGTGTGTGGAGCGGCGGCGGTCCTGACGCATCTGCGCGGTCAAGTCGCTCGAGGAGGTCGAAGACGGAGATGAATCAGCCAATGCCGTAGCAGCCGAGATGCCCTTCTCCCACAGCGACAAGGCGTCGCAGACCAGCAGCGTCTGCTTGAGCGGATAGCAACCTGTAGTGTTGCGGGGATTGACAATCCAGTGAGTATCAGAACGGACTATCACTGAATTGTCGCTCTACAGAGCAATCAAAGCGTGTTCGTGGTACCATCAAGGCCGCTCTGCCAAAGGCCCCAGCCGGCCGTGAACTTGGCCGAGAGATTGATCTTGCCGGCGAAATCCTTGGACGCCTGTACAGCAAGTTGGCGATCGCTCAAGTAAGCGCAAGAGCAGCAATGTTGTTGGGCATCATGCTTGGTGTGGGCGTACCTCCTGCAGCGTGGTGTGTGACTCGACCGCAAAAGCCTTGATGTCACCATCAGGCAGCTCCACCATGCACATGAGCGGCGTGGAATCGGCAAGCGCCCTTTGATCGGCAATTTATCAGGTGAGTTTGACGCACGTCCAACACAAGCCACAAGTGCACAAGCTGCGCGTACTTGATCTCGTAGATTGATGGCGCTTGCGTACGCTGGTGCGTGGCTTGCATGGTCTTCATCAGTTTCTTCAGGACGCGGCGTGCGTGGTCGGCCGACAGCGCGTCTCGGTCCTGCGGGGAACCGGGCGAGTGAGACACTGATCCTGGCTGCGTCGCGCCACATCATTGATGCACAGAGAAAGCGAGACAGCGTACCGAGGATACGTCTGACGCCTCAGCAAGGAACTGAGTGAGGTATGGCGAAAAGGAGAGGGAGCCCGCGAAGCATGCAACGCAGAGGCCCATCAACTCGAAGCCCTTGAGCATCGACTCGCTGATCAGTGGTGACATGTGACGACGACGTTAGCGGTAAGGACGGGGACACAGGCCGGCATCGGGACGTGGTACCTCTTGGGGTTGTTGTTGGTTTGTTTGATGAGCTGGCAGTATATCTCGTCACGCAACAGAACCTCATCGAGGCCCTCCTGTATGATTTCCTGCGCCAGCTTCGTGCGGTCGGACTTGCCCAGCGGGAAGTCGCCCATGAACTTCATGATGCCTGCGCAGAGGAGAGAGTGAAGGAGGCGTTGGTCAAACGCGTGTGCCAAGAGAGCTTCGCTGACTAGACGCTGACGTACTGTTGAAGATTCGCACGGCGTGCTTTGCAAGCTTCTCCTTCTTGTCCTTGCTTGACACTTCGTTGTACACGAGCAAAGGCGATCTGATGGGGCTCTGTGTGTACTCACGGGATTTGAGTGAGCAACCACCTCGTGCAGCAACGAAGACGCGCGCGTGGCCGTACTAGAGAGAACGACAGCAGCTCATTGGGCGAGGCATTGTTGGTCGACTTCCACTTCATTAGCGTGCCGGTCTTTGACATCGGCTTGCTGAAGTTGTACTCGGCCCACGCGAGCATCGTGTGTGGCCCGCCAGCCTTACCCATGACGGCTGTGGCGCCGTAATGAAGAACGGCGTCAGTGACGACGCAACCACTGGAGACACATACAAACATTGATCGGGCTTGCGTGCGTACCATCAATCTTATTCCCTAGCTTCGCCGGCGAGAAGGTGGACGTGTCTCCCTTGTTGCCGCTGGACTTGCCACTCGCTTTGCTATCGCCCAGCAGCAGCGACCCGAGGGTGCGCAACGTTGGCGCACGCTTCCGCTCCTTCAATCCAAATTGATGAGGGAGTCGTCAGTTGGTGTCCGCACACACGACGACGCGGGACGTGCATGCACGGCGCGTGATGTACCTTCTTCTTTTTCGAGTGCTTGGAGTCGTCGGGGTGGGAGATGGACGTCGGGCCCGTACGCATGGTAGAGCCCGAGGCCATCTTCCTCCGCTCCGAGTGCGGGAGAATGGGGATGAGCTGGAAGTCCGAAGAGTCGGTGAGGATGAACTCGGTCATGGCCACGGGGAACATGCCCTGCTTGCCCTGGGCCTCACCGAGGCACCATCCGTCTACGCCTCGCTCTAGAATGTTGATGATGCAGCCCTTCTCGAAGCTCAACAGCGACTCGTCGTCCACCTTGTAGTCGAGCAGCGCTCGAGCGTACTTGGCGTGCTCCTTCAGCTTCTCCACATAGCCACTCAGCATGTAGCACACGTCATCGCCCTGCAAGCCAGTTGTTAGCACACTCCGCGGACGGTTCAGATGCGTCTCAGCGCAAGACAGGCTGGTTCAATTACTTACCACGGTGGTGGGGTAGACAAGATCGAGCGCAACGCCGTTGTGGAATACGGTCATGTAGAGCTCGGTGGCTGAGTAGGACCACTCGTAGACCTTGCTGTAGTCAAACTTGTAGATCGGCTCCTGCAGACGATGCGCGGTGAGCTGACACTGACAGTCGCGCAGGTAGCTGCGTCCACATGTTAACGCGCGTACCTTGGTCTCAAGGTTGAAGAAGACGATGCCTGTGGCACAGACGATGATGGAGAACTTGTACGGGAGCTTTAGAGGCTGGACAGGTGGAGGCATGCCTTCGAGCGGCGGTGGAATCTGCCGCGCGTGAACAACACCGGAGATGGTGAGTGATGCGTCTCCTTGCACGCCACGGCATCGTCACTGTGCAGTCCGCAAACGTACGGAGATGAAGAACGGCAAGCAGCCGTAGAAGGGAAGGTCGGAAGCCATCTGCAGGTAGACCTTCTTCGCGGTTGCCGGGTCGACTCCGATGAGTTTTTCGTGCTCGGCGCAGATCTGGGGTACTGGAGGGTTAGCAAGGATGTCCAGGACGCTCACGCGCACTGCGCAACGCAACTCGACACATGCATACGCGCACAACGAACGAAGAACGTACCGCCCTATCCCAGTAGCTGTCCTCTCGTGTCTTTTGCATCTCCTCGCTCATCAACTTCGGTCTGTGGTGAGACTGGTTAAAAAAACACACTACATAAAGAGGAGCTGGACATGGAGGGCACATGCGTACAGGATCTCAATGATGCTCGTGCGCTTGATGGTATCATAATCGCCCACTTGGAACTGCAGCTGCAGCGCCGCCATCTTGTTGACCTGCAAAGGGGTCGTTCGAGCACACAAGGTGAGCGCAAGGAAATGGAACTCGACCTGGGCCTGGGGGTACCTGAGCCTGCGGGCACCAGAGTCGGCCACAGCGCAGATCGTTCTGCGCCTGCCAACTGAGCAGGTGGATCTCGACGTCGTCCCGACGCTCGGGCGGGCCATCGAAGAAAAAGAGCTTCTTGAGGACGAACTGGACGTCGACATCGATGATGTGGATGTTCTTGCTCAGCTTCATCGACTTCTTCAGCTCCTCGTACGTGGCAAGGATGTCCACGAGTCGGTCATTTGGTCGCAGCAGTTTGTCTGCGCAGCGGGAAGCGCGTCAGTGATGCAGCAGAGCGCTCCCTTGCAGGAGGAGGAGGAGAAGAGGTGTTGGCGTACATGTGTGGTCGTTGTACGTAACGAGCAGGGCCCAGCCGGTGGAATTGGTGATTCGGATGCGCTCGGTCATGGACGCCAGCACCTCAGCCACTACAGCGCCACAATGCCAAACAAGCGACGATCAGCTTTCAAGCGTCACTACCATAACCGATCCCACGGGGGAGCCAGGGGCCAGTACCCGTTGTGGCAGCGTCCACATAGAAAGCGGAGGTGCGGCCATCCAGGGTGCAGAAGCGACACACAATTTTGTCCATTTCCTGTGTTACGAGTGTGGTGTGGCCGCGTTAGAGCGCCTGTGCCAAGCGAGCAGCGGACAGAGCCAAATGAGCAGCGGCGTTGGTCGTAGGGAGGGAGAAACGACGTACCCCGAGTGCCTCGAGCTCGGTCACAGAGGGAACCATGCGGCGATCGCCCTTTTGGAACGTCCGTCGCAGGGCCTTTAGCGTGAAGGCGGCCATGACGCCCACTTCCTTGTTACCGTAGAGGGGGAACATGATGGTGCGGTCATCAAACTTCTTGGGCTCGTTGGCGAGGTCGAGACGTCGTTCCTTCTCCTTCTTCCGCGACTTGTTGGCGCTCGTGATCTGTTTGTTCTCCTCCTCGCGCACCTCGGGAGGGCAGTGCATATAGAGGAACGACAGCAGGTACTTGGTGAACGATGTTGGCGGCCTGCGCAGGAGGGAGAGGAATTGATCGGTTAGAGTTCGGTCAGCTACGCTAGCGTGGCGGAGTGGCAAGCGCGTCTACCTGAAGGTGGAGCAGCAGAAGAGGATGAGCCGCCAGATATTGAGGGCAAAGTGTCTGCAGATGAGTGTGGAGAAGAAGAGTAGCCGGTCAGTCGCACGGACAGTGACTCACAATGAGCAGATCGCTTGGGGTCAGAGTGGTCACGTACGCTCCACCGTTGCGATAGAGCATGCGGATCAGCTGACAGAAGATCTCCTCCCGCATTTCGCGCGTCACCAGACCCTGTGTGGTGTGCGCGGAGGCATAGAGCGGTGAACGACGGGAGCATGGCTAGAGGAGGAGGTGCTTACCTTCAACAGCACGTAACGGGCTGCGGCGTGGTCTTCCTTCTCCATCCATAACAGGATCTCTGGATCGAGGAAGAAGGGATGCGTGGGCAGTGCCCAGTGAGCACCACGCATTGATCGATTTTAGGGCATGGCGTCACGTACTGCGAGACACCTCGATGGCGATCTTGTTCCTCGATTCGCTCTCAGCGACCGCTCGTGTGATCGCGCCAGACAGCGGTTGCTAGCATCACGCGACAAAGCGTCAATGAAAGGACATCAAGAAGCTCCTTAACGTCAGGGGAGAGGGGTCGTGCACATACCATGGAGAAACAGAGAAGCTGGTCGGGGGTCACCGTCTTTCGACGGAACACGCCTGACGTGTGCTGTGAGAAGTTGCGGAGGGCATAACTGTGGAAGTTAAACAGCTTGGCGGCCTCTTCGCCGATCAACAGATCATCCCTGTGGACCATATCATGAAGAAGGGGGAACAAATGAGGAAAACAACGCCCTCTGGCGAGCACGGCGTGTGGAAGCGTCCGCGTACTCATGCGAAAACGGATCTGATTGCGACTTGCTGATGGCTCGCTCCACCTTTACCTCCGCCACCTCTTCGCCCTTGGCGTTTTGAGACGAGGAAAACGACGCAGCCACGTTCCTGTTCCCCACACCCGAGGCATGGATGTCAGTGGCGAGCGGCTCCAGCGCATGTTGGAGAGCTACGGTACCCGCGAGGAGCCCCGGGGTTGTTTTGGAAGTCGGCTTGAAGCGCGGCCAATTCCGTGCGCACGCCGAGCTCGTCGAGTTCGTGGTTCTGCAGCTTCTTGTTGACCTCCTGCTGTACGGCCTCTTGTTTCTCCTGCTTGTCTCGTTCCTTGGCGGCGTGCTTCTGACGTTGGGCGGCGACGTCCATCTTCTTGCGCTCCGCGAGCCGTTGCTTCAGCTTGGCTCGGCGCCAGAAACACTGACAGAGACCAGCCAACAGCATAGCATGGGTGTCAGACGCTTCGTTCATGCAAGCTTCATGATGAATAGACCAAGCGTTCTCCTCACCTGAATAGTGATCGCGGCCCTTCTCTGCTTGAGGTATCGTCTGCGAGCGAGGCACCCGCGTATATGAACTTGCAGGTTCTCGATCAACCACAGCGCCCGCTTGCGTCGCCGTCTGGGTAAAGCCATCACAACAGTCTCTGTCAGCCAAGCAACCGCGCTGGTGTGCCTGCACAGACCCTGGGCCTGCTTACCTGGCCGCTGCCATGCGCACAACTGATTGAATAAGGATGGCGGCCTCTCGAGCCTTACGCAGCTTCTTTCGCTGTCTGTACCCACGCCAGTGCTGGAGAGCAGAACAACAGTGTTCCAATGAGAAGAGCACTCACACCGACAATCGCTCTGCCTGGGAGTGAGCGAGGGGCACCTTTTGCACGAGGACCACTTGGTCCTTCAACAGGGCTAGCCTGCGATCCTCCAGCAAGGCGGACTGTGTTGGTGTTATGAGTGGTAAGAGAAGAAGCTGCGAGGTGAAGAGACGCATGCGTATCGTGGTGCAGGGGCAACGACAGAGACGCACCTGCTTGTCTCTCATGAACAGCTTCGTTTTACCCACCTGGAAGTCGTTGGGGTTGGTGAGGCCCTGTCCCTTGAGAGCATCAAGCAAGATCTTCATGCCAGACTTGACCATCTGCGCATAAGAATGGGAAGAGAGTGAGGATATGAACACAAACTGCAGATCAATACAGCGCACACGAGCAAACTTACCTCTATGTTGTCCCTCTCCAGGACGAGCGTGCGCGTCTGTGGTGCGAGGCTCTTGTAGTTACGCCAGAACACGTCCAGCGTCAACCGGATTGGATAACCGGCCTTCCTAAACGTCGTGAGCAATAGTGTATGGTGGCAATGAAGGTCTGTGAGTGAACTCTGACAGAGGCAACACTACTGGCAAGACATGGAGAGGATGAAACCTGATCTTAATGGTCTCCATCATGCCTGCGTATCGCAACTGGTTCAACACCATGTCCGTATCGAACACGGAGGGAAGTTTGAGCACATTGGGCTTTAGGCAGCGCACATAGTGCGGAGCCGTGGCGGTCAGAGTTTCCATCAGCGTGCGGAGTTGGACCTGACAAATGGCATTCGTTAGCGCCCTCCCCTCCCCCTCCGCCTCCGCGATGGCTCGATCCAAGACAACTGAAGGAGAGAGAGAGAGAGATGCGAGCGTACTCTGAATGACGAGATGATACTCGACGAGGCCTTGCTCCTCATCGTGTTGCCCGCGGACACACCAGAATTCCCGCCGCGAGCGGAGGACTGGCCAGTAATGGCTTCGTCTTCCGGGAACAGCGCACCGAGTAATCGGAGGTTGGATGTGCTCATGGCAGTCATCATGTTTATGCTGAGCGAGTCCCTGTTCTTCTCCAAGAACTCGCTCACCTCGTAACTCACCTGCGGTCACAGAGAAAGACGAAACACGTCAAGATCATGACCGACAGCCGCTTGAGCTCTTCCGCTGAACCCCTCGACACAGCGAAAATGACATCGTACATCTCCGGCGTAATGCTTGATGATGAAGTTGTTTCCGCGTCGGCGCGGCATCTCATAGCTCTTGTGTTTGTTGTGCGCTTCGTTGATCTTCTTCAAGAAGGACTCGTCCGTTCCCTTAGGGAACCTCGACTCTTCGTCGAGGAGCGCCAATATGCCCGGCGGCCGAACCTGTTTGACGAACATCAGAGTGAGCGAGGGATGGAGATCAAAGGTGACGTAATCAACAGAGGTTGGAACGAACCGCTTCGATCAGGTCGAGACAGATCTGGTTATCGGTGAAGGGGATGCTGTCCCATTTGACTCCTTGGGACTCGTATTCCTTCTGCTCGAGCTTGAATATGTGCTGGTTGAAGTGCTGCTGAAGGGCTTCGTTCGTGTAGTTGATGCACAGCTGCTCCAGGCTGTTCCACTATGGTGAACAGAGAGCCAAAGCGGCGATCAGCACAATGATCAAGGTTAAGAGCTCACGTGAGCTGGGTTTTGGCGTACGGCGAAGTTCTCAAAGCCAAAGATGTCCAACACGCCGATGAACCTCAACTCTGGCGCCTTCTTCCCCTGCGCCGCTTGGGGATCTCCCGCTATGGACGCGTTGATCTTCATCACCAGCCAATTGAACAAGCGGTCGTACAGCGTTTTGGCCAGCGTGTCGCGAGCGTCGGTGGCCTGGAATCAACGCACGAACACCTTGTCGCTTAGCAAGAGAGAGAGAGAGAGAGAGCAACAACTGTTGCAGTTCAGCGAGTGACAAACCTCCTCGCGCAACAGAGGCTTGAACATGCGCTCCTTGCCCACGTCGATGAGGCGAGTGGTCAATGCTGCGTTGAGGTCATCGTGATTGACTCGCAGCAGATTTGATATCAAACGCAGCTCTGTTGTTGGTGGTGTCAGCAGGTTCCGAAGAAGAAAGGCGCAACACAAGGCACAGCAGCATGTACGTCCGTCATCGCGCACAGTCGCCGTGTTCTTTTCGTTGGTCGTGAAGCTCACATTGCCCAAGTGCAAAATGGCGGCCAACACGGTAAAGATGTCGCCTTGCTCCTCCTCTGTGATGCCGAGCAGCGCCATCGCAATCTGTGATCGTTTTGAGATGATGTAAGTGTTTGTCCGGTGCATCCGGGCAGGCGTGACCAACTTACCAGCATGCGCTCCCAGTCCTGCTTGTCGTTGACGTTCGGGATGGTGAACACGCCGCTCTGATTGAGATAGTGGAAGTCGGACATGTTCTTGAGCCCGTACAGGTCTGTGTGCACGGTACAGTGCGATTAGGGCATTGGAGCGAGGAAGGAACACGTGAGAGAGCACGTACTCTTCATGTCAGGCGTGCATCCCTCGCAGAACATGTAGAAGATGTGATAGTTCCTTTCTCCTTGCGCCTGCTTGACGATGCGAGACTTCTCCAGCAGATCTTTGAGTTTGCACGCAGCGTTAGAACGTAATCGAGTGGATAGCACGCATGGACTCCGCGCACACGACATGCACGCACAACGAGTGCTCCACGTACAGTTGGTGATGCGCGCTCCCTTGATCCCGGAGCAACTCTCATCGAACTGAATCTCAACATAGCGTCCCTGTGATTACATCATCAGCGTCAGCGTCATCGTCATCAGCGAATGCTGGAGGCCTTGATGTCACAACCGACATGAAGTCGAAAGCACGCAGATGTGGGTGTTGGCGTACGAAGCGTGATGAGTTGTTGTTGCGGACGGTGGCGGCATTGCCAAAGGCCTCGAGCACCGGGTTGGCCTCGAGGATCTTGGACTCGACCGACGACTGCTTGTTCGTTCGCTGGGCCAAGAACTGCATGATGAGCTTGGTGGCCTCTGTCTTGCCCGCCCCCGACTCTCCGCTGCATGCCCGTGGCGATTAAAATCGATTTCGCGAATTAAATGATGGGCGAGTAGCGGGGGG
>CDFA01020953.1:0-13620 GCA_000826305.1 Acanthamoeba healyi
CGCGCATGTGCCCATCAGGCCATCGATACGGTCTGTATGCGGAAGCGGAGCCGCACAAGGGCTACCACCTCATGCTCGAGATCGGCCAGCAGATGCGGGACGGCTTCTTCGCCTACACCTCCAACGTCGACGGCCACTTTGCCAGGCGCGTCCCCCAGTGCTTCCTCTCTCTCTCTCTCTCTATCTCCGAAGTGCACCGCCGGGCTCATCTCCTCCATCACAGGTTGTTCCCCGAGGATCGCATCATTGAGTGTCATGGGTACGACTGTGCTGGTGAGACGCTCTCGTTCGCGCTGTGGGCTCGTGTGTGACGTGGCGAGATGCAGCTGTATCCACTACATGCAGTGCTGTAAGCCCAGGTGCTCGGGAAAGATCTGGCCCGCCTCAGACTCGCTTGATCTCGCGACGCTCGGCGTCGATCACACCACGTTCAGGTATTCCTCCTTGTCTCTTTCCTCCACACACGTCAATGCTTGGGCGCAGCCGCGTCCTGACCTTGCCATCGTTCTTGCTTGATCGCGCGCGTGTGGGCTGGCCGCAGAGCGACCGGCGCATTGCCCTCCTGTCCGAGATGCAACGGCGTGGCCAGACCGAACGGTATCCCCTCTCTCTCTCCGTGGCCACGCAGCAGCAGCAGCAGCGTGACCAGTGCAGTCTGACGAGCTGAATCAACGGCAGTGTTGATGTTTGACGATTACGGATGGCTATCTGCTCGCTACGATGAGCAGGAGTCCAACTACAAGGCCTGGCTCAACTCCCTCAAGGAGAAGGACGATACCAGGCTCGTCGTTGTCGAGATTGGTGCAGGTGAGCGCTGTCATCTCTCACTGAGAGACCCAGAGCGCGCAACGAATGCACAGCGTGCCTGTTGGTGCTGACGCGGTGCTGTGCACAGGGACCACGATCCCGACAGTGCGTCGGCAGAGCCAAAAGGTTGCGGCGACCTTTGACACGCTCTTTGGGCGCGGCGAGGCGGTGCTGGTGCGAATCAACCCCACCGAGCATCAGTGCCCCGTCGGCATCTTCACCAGCGTCTCCGTCCCTCTGGGCGGTCTCGCCGCTCTCACGCGCATCGCGACGGCACTGAGCGCATAGCGACCACAGCAGGTGCCAGCCACACCGGAACATGAACAAGACGTCGCGACGACGCCACACACACATGCGTGAGCTATGCGACCGGAACTGAGAGCTGTGCTTGTGCTCTCTCACACAGAGTGTGAGGTCTTCGCTTTGTACGAACATCTGCCGACGAACGAGAACATGCCCATAACGCACTACCGAGCACCAACATATATGGACCTGAACTGCAATCGCCAGATGGAGGTGCGCACGGTGACACACCGTTCTAGGCCACGGACGTCTTCTATTAGGGCCCTGTGCATGCACAGAGGACTCCCTTCTTTGGCCACACACACAACTTGAACCGGTTGGCTGGAGCCCACGAAAGGTTCGAACTGACGCTCTTGTTTGGAAGGTGAGGTCCCTCACAAAGCTTGTGTATGTGATGAGATAGAGAGAGCGCGCGAGCGCTTTGCATGGGGAAGGAAGGAAGGAAGTAGCCAGCTCGCTTGCTCGTTCTCAGTTGAGGACAAAGGAGAGAGCCATCACGTTTCGCGGTGCGGACTTGAGCGTGGCGTGATACCGGAGCCCGCAGCGGTTGCACAGCCTGATCAGGACACACACACCACACGAGAAGAGTGAGACATGCATTCATTGCGAACGTGGACGTGGACGTGGCGGTAGAGGCGAGAACGTACCATCCTGATGGTCCTCTCCGCCAAGCTGGAGACGACGGCGCTCGGCAATGCTCGCACGTGCGACCTTCGCTCGACTTCTTCTTCTGCAGGTCGAGGACGAGTTAGATACGCCGAGACCAAGCCTTGTTGAGCATCTGAGAGAGACAGGACGTGTGACGTACGGCTGGCGTTTGAAGTCGATTGCGGCGTAGCTTGCGCGGCTTCTTGTTGATCTCCTTGATGGCTGTACTCTCTGAGCGCAGCTCTCTGGGGAGTGGTGGAACGAACGTCGATAGGCCGTTGTGGGAGAGCTTCGAGTTGGGCGAGGACGGAGGCGAAGACAGAGCGTGCGATCCCCAGGAGTCTGGGCTCGTGCAGGTCGTCTCGTGACCCGATGTCGTGAACTCGGTCGAGGTCGTGGTCGTGGTCGACTCCACCTCGTAGTTTATCTGATGCGACCGAGACGACGACGTCGCCTTGACCGTATCAACGTCCCACTGGCTGCACCTCGAGGAGGAGGACGACCCAGAAGAGGGCGCCATGCTGGCGAAGCTGGGGAGCGGCTGCAGGTAGAGCGGAGGATGGTACGAGGGCTTGAATTCGATGTAGCTGTGGAGCTCGTGCGACGGGCGAGGAAGCGAGAAGGCGCTGTGCCAGGGCGAGGCGTAGCTCTGCTTGGCGGGCCATCGACTGAACAGCGGTTGGGGCTCTTGGGTCGAGGTCGAGGTCGAGGTGAACGAAGCCTGTGGCGGGCTCACCACGTCACATACGTTGTCTGTTGCGCGCATCATCGTCGAGACAAGAAGAAGAAGAGGACGGAGCTGTCTGGCGTGTTCGTGTTCGTGTGCTTGCGTGCGAGCGAGGGAGTGTAAAAAAACGATGGTGCGCTCTCCTCTCAGATTCTCTTTGTGGTGGGATACCCCCAATTGAACTTGGGGGCACAACAAAGAGGATGGGGCAGTGTTATAGAGAAGAACATGTCCTTACATGCTCAACCTCACCCTCTTCTGATCTCAACCGTCCCACCACCACCACCACCACGCCATTTTCGGACCATCACTGTCCTTATTTGGGTCAATTTGTCTTTATTTGGACAAATCTTCCCTTATTTGGATTAGCTTTTCCTTTTTCACTTTTTCGTTTTGAAAATTCAAATCCGCGAGAAGACGTGGATTGCATTTGGGCCATGCCTTCCTACTACGCGCCATCGTCCCAGGCAACATGCGGGGGGTTGCAGCGTCATCGCTCGCTCCGCCATCAACGCGCGTGTTTGAATTCAAAGACTCCACGCGGGGGGGGGGACAAGTTCCGATCGTACGAGGAAGTAGAGGAAGTAGAGGGTACTTCGGACACCTGGTGGGCTTCAAGAGATGATGTGATGAGATACGATGTTATTATTGCTAAGCTTAAATATAGGGCCACCCCACAGGTGATCTTTGCGGAGATACGGAACGTTGAAGGAGTAGAGAGAGAGAGAGAGGGAGCGAGGAGTGAGGAGCAACGCGAAGGAAGAACGTTTAGCTGTTGTTGTTGTTGTTGTTGTTCGTGGAGGCTGCGTCTTTCCCGTTCGTGGCCAGCGAGGCGTAGGTGCGGTACAACATCTTGATCTCTTCCGCCTGTTGTGTGAACGCGTGAGTGTGTGATACGTACGCACACGTGAGCATAGTTACTTCGTAATTTTGCACACAGGCACCAGCTATATCGTGTGTTACACGTACCCACGGAGAATGGCAAGTGAAGCACTGCGGTTTGAAGAGATCGCCCACGAAGATGGCCCACGTGTCTTTGCTGCTCATCGTCCACTGGGAGATGTCGGCATAGTCCCACGTTTGGCACAGTTCCTGCGCGCACACGCACGTGTGAGCGCCCAACCCTTGCATCACCACACCGCACCACACCATCACACCGTCATCGTACCAGGGTCTGAGGATGGTAGATGGCCACCTTGTCCACATTCAGAATGAGCAGGGCCTTCTCCGGCAGCTTGGAGTCCTTTGTCTGGAGAAGTAAGAAGAGCGTTTGAGCTTAGTCCATGCTCATCAGCCCCCACGAGGGCGACGAGAGGCGAGAGAAGGTAGAGGGCGGTAGAGAAGACGGTACCACGATGGGGAACGCGGACGCGCCAAAGAACTCTGAGTTGAAGTAACGTTCCATGACGCAGCTGAGTGCCTGTGGTGAACGGTGTGAGTGGTGTCTCCTTTATGATGGCGGTTACATTGAACGGTGACCACATGAAAGATAACCGTACCTGGAGGGCAGACTTGTCTTGATGGGCGTAGAGCGAACCGTTCATGAGCGACAACCACTGGTCACCGGTGCATTTATTCAGCACCGACGCCGGAATGAAGTCCACGATCATTTCGCTGTGCATGGTGGGGAGGCGTGTCAGCGATAAAGCAACCAGCAAGCTGTCGTAAGAGCAAGATAGACAGGCGCATACCCTGTGAAACTTCGCCATCCGCCTGGCTTGCGTGCCGTGGCAAGCAACGAAGCGTATTCGACTGCATCTGTCTCGTCCAAAGGCAGCACACCCAGGATGTCCTCAACGATCTGATTTGAAGAGAAACAACATCGCGATGGCCACGAGAATGGTCAGACCTGGAATTTGCACAGCGTGTGAAAGGCACACAGCAGCCGGCATGTACCTGCTCGCACAGGTAGTTAAGCGCCTCGCTGTCTGCGATCAACTCCCCGACGGTGAATTCGTCATGCGTCCACACCAACTTCTTGAAGATGAACCCGAACATGCGGTCCACCTCCGGCATCAGAGCCCCGGTCACACCTTTCGCGCAGGGGTTAGAAGCAAGATACGATTTGCTTGCATTCAGAGGCGGCGGTGAGTACTTCGTCGAGAGGACCGTTTGGAGACTGTGGTGGCTTCGGCGTCGTAGAGCATATCTGATGCGAGCGCCTGTCGGCCAGACAGTGGACGAACCCGTCGCTTGGTATCGTAGTGTGTGGAGCGGCGGCGGTCCTGACGCATCTGCGCGGTCAAGTCGCTCGAGGAGGTCGAAGACGGAGATGAATCAGCCAATGCCGTAGCAGCCGAGATGCCCTTCTCCCACAGCGACAAGGCGTCGCAGACCAGCAGCGTCTGCTTGAGCGGATAGCAACCTGTAGTGTTGCGGGGATTGACAATCCAGTGAGTATCAGAACGGACTATCACTGAATTGTCGCTCTACAGAGCAATCAAAGCGTGTTCGTGGTACCATCAAGGCCGCTCTGCCAAAGGCCCCAGCCGGCCGTGAACTTGGCCGAGAGATTGATCTTGCCGGCGAAATCCTTGGACGCCTGTACAGCAAGTTGGCGATCGCTCAAGTAAGCGCAAGAGCAGCAATGTTGTTGGGCATCATGCTTGGTGTGGGCGTACCTCCTGCAGCGTGGTGTGTGACTCGACCGCAAAAGCCTTGATGTCACCATCAGGCAGCTCCACCATGCACATGAGCGGCGTGGAATCGGCAAGCGCCCTTTGATCGGCAATTTATCAGGTGAGTTTGACGCACGTCCAACACAAGCCACAAGTGCACAAGCTGCGCGTACTTGATCTCGTAGATTGATGGCGCTTGCGTACGCTGGTGCGTGGCTTGCATGGTCTTCATCAGTTTCTTCAGGACGCGGCGTGCGTGGTCGGCCGACAGCGCGTCTCGGTCCTGCGGGGAACCGGGCGAGTGAGACACTGATCCTGGCTGCGTCGCGCCACATCATTGATGCACAGAGAAAGCGAGACAGCGTACCGAGGATACGTCTGACGCCTCAGCAAGGAACTGAGTGAGGTATGGCGAAAAGGAGAGGGAGCCCGCGAAGCATGCAACGCAGAGGCCCATCAACTCGAAGCCCTTGAGCATCGACTCGCTGATCAGTGGTGACATGTGACGACGACGTTAGCGGTAAGGACGGGGACACAGGCCGGCATCGGGACGTGGTACCTCTTGGGGTTGTTGTTGGTTTGTTTGATGAGCTGGCAGTATATCTCGTCACGCAACAGAACCTCATCGAGGCCCTCCTGTATGATTTCCTGCGCCAGCTTCGTGCGGTCGGACTTGCCCAGCGGGAAGTCGCCCATGAACTTCATGATGCCTGCGCAGAGGAGAGAGTGAAGGAGGCGTTGGTCAAACGCGTGTGCCAAGAGAGCTTCGCTGACTAGACGCTGACGTACTGTTGAAGATTCGCACGGCGTGCTTTGCAAGCTTCTCCTTCTTGTCCTTGCTTGACACTTCGTTGTACACGAGCAAAGGCGATCTGATGGGGCTCTGTGTGTACTCACGGGATTTGAGTGAGCAACCACCTCGTGCAGCAACGAAGACGCGCGCGTGGCCGTACTAGAGAGAACGACAGCAGCTCATTGGGCGAGGCATTGTTGGTCGACTTCCACTTCATTAGCGTGCCGGTCTTTGACATCGGCTTGCTGAAGTTGTACTCGGCCCACGCGAGCATCGTGTGTGGCCCGCCAGCCTTACCCATGACGGCTGTGGCGCCGTAATGAAGAACGGCGTCAGTGACGACGCAACCACTGGAGACACATACAAACATTGATCGGGCTTGCGTGCGTACCATCAATCTTATTCCCTAGCTTCGCCGGCGAGAAGGTGGACGTGTCTCCCTTGTTGCCGCTGGACTTGCCACTCGCTTTGCTATCGCCCAGCAGCAGCGACCCGAGGGTGCGCAACGTTGGCGCACGCTTCCGCTCCTTCAATCCAAATTGATGAGGGAGTCGTCAGTTGGTGTCCGCACACACGACGACGCGGGACGTGCATGCACGGCGCGTGATGTACCTTCTTCTTTTTCGAGTGCTTGGAGTCGTCGGGGTGGGAGATGGACGTCGGGCCCGTACGCATGGTAGAGCCCGAGGCCATCTTCCTCCGCTCCGAGTGCGGGAGAATGGGGATGAGCTGGAAGTCCGAAGAGTCGGTGAGGATGAACTCGGTCATGGCCACGGGGAACATGCCCTGCTTGCCCTGGGCCTCACCGAGGCACCATCCGTCTACGCCTCGCTCTAGAATGTTGATGATGCAGCCCTTCTCGAAGCTCAACAGCGACTCGTCGTCCACCTTGTAGTCGAGCAGCGCTCGAGCGTACTTGGCGTGCTCCTTCAGCTTCTCCACATAGCCACTCAGCATGTAGCACACGTCATCGCCCTGCAAGCCAGTTGTTAGCACACTCCGCGGACGGTTCAGATGCGTCTCAGCGCAAGACAGGCTGGTTCAATTACTTACCACGGTGGTGGGGTAGACAAGATCGAGCGCAACGCCGTTGTGGAATACGGTCATGTAGAGCTCGGTGGCTGAGTAGGACCACTCGTAGACCTTGCTGTAGTCAAACTTGTAGATCGGCTCCTGCAGACGATGCGCGGTGAGCTGACACTGACAGTCGCGCAGGTAGCTGCGTCCACATGTTAACGCGCGTACCTTGGTCTCAAGGTTGAAGAAGACGATGCCTGTGGCACAGACGATGATGGAGAACTTGTACGGGAGCTTTAGAGGCTGGACAGGTGGAGGCATGCCTTCGAGCGGCGGTGGAATCTGCCGCGCGTGAACAACACCGGAGATGGTGAGTGATGCGTCTCCTTGCACGCCACGGCATCGTCACTGTGCAGTCCGCAAACGTACGGAGATGAAGAACGGCAAGCAGCCGTAGAAGGGAAGGTCGGAAGCCATCTGCAGGTAGACCTTCTTCGCGGTTGCCGGGTCGACTCCGATGAGTTTTTCGTGCTCGGCGCAGATCTGGGGTACTGGAGGGTTAGCAAGGATGTCCAGGACGCTCACGCGCACTGCGCAACGCAACTCGACACATGCATACGCGCACAACGAACGAAGAACGTACCGCCCTATCCCAGTAGCTGTCCTCTCGTGTCTTTTGCATCTCCTCGCTCATCAACTTCGGTCTGTGGTGAGACTGGTTAAAAAAACACACTACATAAAGAGGAGCTGGACATGGAGGGCACATGCGTACAGGATCTCAATGATGCTCGTGCGCTTGATGGTATCATAATCGCCCACTTGGAACTGCAGCTGCAGCGCCGCCATCTTGTTGACCTGCAAAGGGGTCGTTCGAGCACACAAGGTGAGCGCAAGGAAATGGAACTCGACCTGGGCCTGGGGGTACCTGAGCCTGCGGGCACCAGAGTCGGCCACAGCGCAGATCGTTCTGCGCCTGCCAACTGAGCAGGTGGATCTCGACGTCGTCCCGACGCTCGGGCGGGCCATCGAAGAAAAAGAGCTTCTTGAGGACGAACTGGACGTCGACATCGATGATGTGGATGTTCTTGCTCAGCTTCATCGACTTCTTCAGCTCCTCGTACGTGGCAAGGATGTCCACGAGTCGGTCATTTGGTCGCAGCAGTTTGTCTGCGCAGCGGGAAGCGCGTCAGTGATGCAGCAGAGCGCTCCCTTGCAGGAGGAGGAGGAGAAGAGGTGTTGGCGTACATGTGTGGTCGTTGTACGTAACGAGCAGGGCCCAGCCGGTGGAATTGGTGATTCGGATGCGCTCGGTCATGGACGCCAGCACCTCAGCCACTACAGCGCCACAATGCCAAACAAGCGACGATCAGCTTTCAAGCGTCACTACCATAACCGATCCCACGGGGGAGCCAGGGGCCAGTACCCGTTGTGGCAGCGTCCACATAGAAAGCGGAGGTGCGGCCATCCAGGGTGCAGAAGCGACACACAATTTTGTCCATTTCCTGTGTTACGAGTGTGGTGTGGCCGCGTTAGAGCGCCTGTGCCAAGCGAGCAGCGGACAGAGCCAAATGAGCAGCGGCGTTGGTCGTAGGGAGGGAGAAACGACGTACCCCGAGTGCCTCGAGCTCGGTCACAGAGGGAACCATGCGGCGATCGCCCTTTTGGAACGTCCGTCGCAGGGCCTTTAGCGTGAAGGCGGCCATGACGCCCACTTCCTTGTTACCGTAGAGGGGGAACATGATGGTGCGGTCATCAAACTTCTTGGGCTCGTTGGCGAGGTCGAGACGTCGTTCCTTCTCCTTCTTCCGCGACTTGTTGGCGCTCGTGATCTGTTTGTTCTCCTCCTCGCGCACCTCGGGAGGGCAGTGCATATAGAGGAACGACAGCAGGTACTTGGTGAACGATGTTGGCGGCCTGCGCAGGAGGGAGAGGAATTGATCGGTTAGAGTTCGGTCAGCTACGCTAGCGTGGCGGAGTGGCAAGCGCGTCTACCTGAAGGTGGAGCAGCAGAAGAGGATGAGCCGCCAGATATTGAGGGCAAAGTGTCTGCAGATGAGTGTGGAGAAGAAGAGTAGCCGGTCAGTCGCACGGACAGTGACTCACAATGAGCAGATCGCTTGGGGTCAGAGTGGTCACGTACGCTCCACCGTTGCGATAGAGCATGCGGATCAGCTGACAGAAGATCTCCTCCCGCATTTCGCGCGTCACCAGACCCTGTGTGGTGTGCGCGGAGGCATAGAGCGGTGAACGACGGGAGCATGGCTAGAGGAGGAGGTGCTTACCTTCAACAGCACGTAACGGGCTGCGGCGTGGTCTTCCTTCTCCATCCATAACAGGATCTCTGGATCGAGGAAGAAGGGATGCGTGGGCAGTGCCCAGTGAGCACCACGCATTGATCGATTTTAGGGCATGGCGTCACGTACTGCGAGACACCTCGATGGCGATCTTGTTCCTCGATTCGCTCTCAGCGACCGCTCGTGTGATCGCGCCAGACAGCGGTTGCTAGCATCACGCGACAAAGCGTCAATGAAAGGACATCAAGAAGCTCCTTAACGTCAGGGGAGAGGGGTCGTGCACATACCATGGAGAAACAGAGAAGCTGGTCGGGGGTCACCGTCTTTCGACGGAACACGCCTGACGTGTGCTGTGAGAAGTTGCGGAGGGCATAACTGTGGAAGTTAAACAGCTTGGCGGCCTCTTCGCCGATCAACAGATCATCCCTGTGGACCATATCATGAAGAAGGGGGAACAAATGAGGAAAACAACGCCCTCTGGCGAGCACGGCGTGTGGAAGCGTCCGCGTACTCATGCGAAAACGGATCTGATTGCGACTTGCTGATGGCTCGCTCCACCTTTACCTCCGCCACCTCTTCGCCCTTGGCGTTTTGAGACGAGGAAAACGACGCAGCCACGTTCCTGTTCCCCACACCCGAGGCATGGATGTCAGTGGCGAGCGGCTCCAGCGCATGTTGGAGAGCTACGGTACCCGCGAGGAGCCCCGGGGTTGTTTTGGAAGTCGGCTTGAAGCGCGGCCAATTCCGTGCGCACGCCGAGCTCGTCGAGTTCGTGGTTCTGCAGCTTCTTGTTGACCTCCTGCTGTACGGCCTCTTGTTTCTCCTGCTTGTCTCGTTCCTTGGCGGCGTGCTTCTGACGTTGGGCGGCGACGTCCATCTTCTTGCGCTCCGCGAGCCGTTGCTTCAGCTTGGCTCGGCGCCAGAAACACTGACAGAGACCAGCCAACAGCATAGCATGGGTGTCAGACGCTTCGTTCATGCAAGCTTCATGATGAATAGACCAAGCGTTCTCCTCACCTGAATAGTGATCGCGGCCCTTCTCTGCTTGAGGTATCGTCTGCGAGCGAGGCACCCGCGTATATGAACTTGCAGGTTCTCGATCAACCACAGCGCCCGCTTGCGTCGCCGTCTGGGTAAAGCCATCACAACAGTCTCTGTCAGCCAAGCAACCGCGCTGGTGTGCCTGCACAGACCCTGGGCCTGCTTACCTGGCCGCTGCCATGCGCACAACTGATTGAATAAGGATGGCGGCCTCTCGAGCCTTACGCAGCTTCTTTCGCTGTCTGTACCCACGCCAGTGCTGGAGAGCAGAACAACAGTGTTCCAATGAGAAGAGCACTCACACCGACAATCGCTCTGCCTGGGAGTGAGCGAGGGGCACCTTTTGCACGAGGACCACTTGGTCCTTCAACAGGGCTAGCCTGCGATCCTCCAGCAAGGCGGACTGTGTTGGTGTTATGAGTGGTAAGAGAAGAAGCTGCGAGGTGAAGAGACGCATGCGTATCGTGGTGCAGGGGCAACGACAGAGACGCACCTGCTTGTCTCTCATGAACAGCTTCGTTTTACCCACCTGGAAGTCGTTGGGGTTGGTGAGGCCCTGTCCCTTGAGAGCATCAAGCAAGATCTTCATGCCAGACTTGACCATCTGCGCATAAGAATGGGAAGAGAGTGAGGATATGAACACAAACTGCAGATCAATACAGCGCACACGAGCAAACTTACCTCTATGTTGTCCCTCTCCAGGACGAGCGTGCGCGTCTGTGGTGCGAGGCTCTTGTAGTTACGCCAGAACACGTCCAGCGTCAACCGGATTGGATAACCGGCCTTCCTAAACGTCGTGAGCAATAGTGTATGGTGGCAATGAAGGTCTGTGAGTGAACTCTGACAGAGGCAACACTACTGGCAAGACATGGAGAGGATGAAACCTGATCTTAATGGTCTCCATCATGCCTGCGTATCGCAACTGGTTCAACACCATGTCCGTATCGAACACGGAGGGAAGTTTGAGCACATTGGGCTTTAGGCAGCGCACATAGTGCGGAGCCGTGGCGGTCAGAGTTTCCATCAGCGTGCGGAGTTGGACCTGACAAATGGCATTCGTTAGCGCCCTCCCCTCCCCCTCCGCCTCCGCGATGGCTCGATCCAAGACAACTGAAGGAGAGAGAGAGAGAGATGCGAGCGTACTCTGAATGACGAGATGATACTCGACGAGGCCTTGCTCCTCATCGTGTTGCCCGCGGACACACCAGAATTCCCGCCGCGAGCGGAGGACTGGCCAGTAATGGCTTCGTCTTCCGGGAACAGCGCACCGAGTAATCGGAGGTTGGATGTGCTCATGGCAGTCATCATGTTTATGCTGAGCGAGTCCCTGTTCTTCTCCAAGAACTCGCTCACCTCGTAACTCACCTGCGGTCACAGAGAAAGACGAAACACGTCAAGATCATGACCGACAGCCGCTTGAGCTCTTCCGCTGAACCCCTCGACACAGCGAAAATGACATCGTACATCTCCGGCGTAATGCTTGATGATGAAGTTGTTTCCGCGTCGGCGCGGCATCTCATAGCTCTTGTGTTTGTTGTGCGCTTCGTTGATCTTCTTCAAGAAGGACTCGTCCGTTCCCTTAGGGAACCTCGACTCTTCGTCGAGGAGCGCCAATATGCCCGGCGGCCGAACCTGTTTGACGAACATCAGAGTGAGCGAGGGATGGAGATCAAAGGTGACGTAATCAACAGAGGTTGGAACGAACCGCTTCGATCAGGTCGAGACAGATCTGGTTATCGGTGAAGGGGATGCTGTCCCATTTGACTCCTTGGGACTCGTATTCCTTCTGCTCGAGCTTGAATATGTGCTGGTTGAAGTGCTGCTGAAGGGCTTCGTTCGTGTAGTTGATGCACAGCTGCTCCAGGCTGTTCCACTATGGTGAACAGAGAGCCAAAGCGGCGATCAGCACAATGATCAAGGTTAAGAGCTCACGTGAGCTGGGTTTTGGCGTACGGCGAAGTTCTCAAAGCCAAAGATGTCCAACACGCCGATGAACCTCAACTCTGGCGCCTTCTTCCCCTGCGCCGCTTGGGGATCTCCCGCTATGGACGCGTTGATCTTCATCACCAGCCAATTGAACAAGCGGTCGTACAGCGTTTTGGCCAGCGTGTCGCGAGCGTCGGTGGCCTGGAATCAACGCACGAACACCTTGTCGCTTAGCAAGAGAGAGAGAGAGAGAGAGCAACAACTGTTGCAGTTCAGCGAGTGACAAACCTCCTCGCGCAACAGAGGCTTGAACATGCGCTCCTTGCCCACGTCGATGAGGCGAGTGGTCAATGCTGCGTTGAGGTCATCGTGATTGACTCGCAGCAGATTTGATATCAAACGCAGCTCTGTTGTTGGTGGTGTCAGCAGGTTCCGAAGAAGAAAGGCGCAACACAAGGCACAGCAGCATGTACGTCCGTCATCGCGCACAGTCGCCGTGTTCTTTTCGTTGGTCGTGAAGCTCACATTGCCCAAGTGCAAAATGGCGGCCAACACGGTAAAGATGTCGCCTTGCTCCTCCTCTGTGATGCCGAGCAGCGCCATCGCAATCTGTGATCGTTTTGAGATGATGTAAGTGTTTGTCCGGTGCATCCGGGCAGGCGTGACCAACTTACCAGCATGCGCTCCCAGTCCTGCTTGTCGTTGACGTTCGGGATGGTGAACACGCCGCTCTGATTGAGATAGTGGAAGTCGGACATGTTCTTGAGCCCGTACAGGTCTGTGTGCACGGTACAGTGCGATTAGGGCATTGGAGCGAGGAAGGAACACGTGAGAGAGCACGTACTCTTCATGTCAGGCGTGCATCCCTCGCAGAACATGTAGAAGATGTGATAGTTCCTTTCTCCTTGCGCCTGCTTGACGATGCGAGACTTCTCCAGCAGATCTTTGAGTTTGCACGCAGCGTTAGAACGTAATCGAGTGGATAGCACGCATGGACTCCGCGCACACGACATGCACGCACAACGAGTGCTCCACGTACAGTTGGTGATGCGCGCTCCCTTGATCCCGGAGCAACTCTCATCGAACTGAATCTCAACATAGCGTCCCTGTGATTACATCATCAGCGTCAGCGTCATCGTCATCAGCGAATGCTGGAGGCCTTGATGTCACAACCGACATGAAGTCGAAAGCACGCAGATGTGGGTGTTGGCGTACGAAGCGTGATGAGTTGTTGTTGCGGACGGTGGCGGCATTGCCAAAGGCCTCGAGCACCGGGTTGGCCTCGAGGATCTTGGACTCGACCGACGACTGCTTGTTCGTTCGCTGGGCCAAGAACTGCATGATGAGCTTGGTGGCCTCTGTCTTGCCCGCCCCCGACTCTCCGCTGCATGCCCGTGGCGATTAAAATCGATTTCGCGAATTAAATGATGGGCGAGTAGCGGGGGG
>CDFA01020963.1:0-13175 GCA_000826305.1 Acanthamoeba healyi
CGTCTGATCGATGGGCCAGCGGATCCGGTGAGCGGCAGACACCTTGCTGAGAGGTAACGCGCACTCACGCTCATCATCGGATCAGATGACGACGACAACTTGCAACTGACGTGTTCATCATCTTCTTCTGTCTCCTCCTCGTCGTCGTCATGTGCAGGTATCGAGAGGTGGTACCTCAGCCAGACGTGGTGCTGCTGGCGGACGGCATCGGACACTATCCGCAACTGGAGGCGCCGGGCGAGACCATGGCCGCCTACACCGCCTTCCTCGCCTCCTTGCCCGCGGCATGAGCTAACCGCGCGTGCGAGAGAACGCCAGCAGCAGGGAGAATGCTGTGGCGGCGCCGGACGATGAAGGTGTGCATATGTGTGTGTTTACTTGGTAGCGCCGTGTGGTGCCTCTATACAGCTTCTTTGAAGATGATGGCTGTTGTGGACGTGCGGGGTGTTACTCGCCGAGAAGCGATTGCGCGGCGAGATGCACGTTGCCCTTGGCCTCCTTGAGGACCCTGCGGATGGTGTCGAGGTCGCCGAGGCACATCTCTTGCAGCGCGGCGATCTCGTCGGCCCACTCCTCCTTGGGCACCACCTCCCACTCATCGTCCTCGCCCACCGGGCTCTGGTCGATCTTCACCTCCACCTCCTTCTCCATCTCCTCGTCGGCGCGCTCTTTGTCCCCCGCTCGGATATCGCTTTCATCCTCCTGGGGCAGCACCGACACGTCGACGCTCGGCTGCTGCGTCGTCACCTCATCGTGTTCATCGTCGTCCTCGGATTCATCGTTGCCGACCATCTCGTATTCAGAGTCGACATCCGAGTGGCTTCGTCTGCTGATCTTGACGATCCTGCGCACCTTGCTCCTCCCCATCTCCCATTCGCTCTCCTGTTCATCACCCTCCTCGTTCTCGCTCTCCTCCTCCGCATTCACGCCATCGCTCCTGAGAGCCGGTTCGTTGCTGCGTGCGTTCTCCTTCACCACCATGATGTCAGCCCACACCTGATGGCCAAAGAACAGGCCCGAGGGGCTTCGCAGTCGCCAGTTCGACACGTAGTGGCCCACCTCCTGCCAGAGCATCACGCGCGTGAGTCCAACACTCAAGACGACGACGACGACGAACATGAAAGCGTAAGCGCACCGTAGGAGCGACCATGTCGACGGAGACGTCGACCTCAGCGCCGGGCGGGGTGGACATGACGGGGATGGAGTCGAAGAGAGAGAGGCTGTCGCCGCTCACAAATGACAGAGTGACGCCCTCGGGCCACGCGACGTCACCGCTGTTTCGCAGACGCCAGATCTTGACAAACGGCGAGCCGGGAGTCACCTCGTGGCCATCGTCCACGGTGATGTCCTCCACGAAGCGACACGCCAGTGTGTGCTCTCGCCTGCGCAACAGGACACACAAACGCCACAGTTTAGTCATCAACGCTGACATTCGTCCGATGAACAGGGTCTTGTGGTTACCTGGATCTCGTTGCTTTGTTATAGCAAGCGGCGCGCCCGCGGTGAGCACCACCGCTCGACTTGCGCTGACGGATCCAGTTAGGGCACGAGGCGGTCGTGCCCGTTGTCGCGGAGGGCGCGTAGAGATTGGGCAGAGGCAGGATTTGCTCCAGGGCGTTGGGCGGCAGCGGCGCGTAGACCTTGAGGAAAAGGTGTTGCGGGTCGTGCGGCCGCTGGCGCTCGCAGTCGGCGCACAGGCTGTAGCCCGCGGCGTCGGCGCAGTTCACGCACACGTATCGCACGCCCTGCACTTGATGTCCTGTGTGTCATCGTGGCCATCCACAACGCGTGAGTCCACCGCTCGCTGTCGCTCCTTGAGGAAAGACGTACCGCAGTGGTGACACAGGACATTGTGTACGTTGTGGGCGTGGTCTGTGTAGGTTCCCGTGCCTGCCGGGCCACGGTCGGGCGCTGGCGCCGCGTCGACGATCATGACGCGAAGGATCTTGCCCTCGGGCAGGTGCGCAAAGACATCCTTCAGCTCGTCGTCGCAAGTCAATCTGCGTCGGGAGAGATCAGACGAATTAAGTTAAGTTCTGACCTGATCTGAAGGAGAGAGAGCAGCAAGAGAGAAGGTAGTTGGGTACCCGACGAAATCGTTGTCCTCGTCTGCGTACTTGAGCTTGTACTCCTGGGGCAACGCGTGCCGACGATCGTCGCCAACATAGGGCCCGACTTGCTGGTTGTAGAGGCGTTCGATGAGGCCCAGCAGCTCGTCGTAGGTGATCCCCTCGGCGGGGAGGGTGATCCGCCTCACATCGTTCCCGTATTGGAACTTTATGACCACCATCTCACGCAACTTTTAAAAGTTTGTTCTCTCTGATGGCCTGAGGGCGAATTGATCGATTAATTATTGATAAAGATGCATTTCCAATGCGCCTGAAGCTGCTGCAAAACGAATCAATTAACAAAATCGTACCCCCTTTGGTTTGATTGCAGTTTGTACTCTTGGAGGGCTCTTTGTGTATCAGCTCTTGACTTGATGCGTGTCGTAATTCTTCTTCTCTATTTTTTTTTTGATGTGGAAAGTCGATTCGGTGTCGGGCTCTTGGTGTACGGGCGTTCCGCCGAAAAAGAACGCAGAAATCCTGTGATTAATGCAAAACGGAAAAAGTTAGGAAATAATCGTTTCTTCCTGCACGTTTGTGAAATTATTTTCTTTTTCTTTTGTTCAGGACAGGTTGCTGGATCGATGCCCAGCCCTGGCAAAACCCTACTGCATGGCACACCTGTTTGACCTGCGCCCTAGACTCAACATGATCAAGAAAACCATCCCCAATCTCAGCAAGCTGAAGCAGAGGAGATCAAGAATAGCGACAGGAGAAAGAGAGAGAAGAGGACGGGCTGGAAAGTCTCGCAAGGGATCAGGTACCTGCTGCCGTGTCCATGCCGCCGGCCGCTTCGTCATAGTCCTCGTCCTCGTCATCGTCGTCCTCATCCTCGTCTTCAAAGGTGGCGGAAATCTGTCGCATGGTGTCTTCGATCATCTGGCGCTTGAGCACTGCCCGCTGCCTCTCGCTTCGCTCGGCCTCCTGGGCTTGTCGTGCCGCGCGGAATCGTTCAATCTCCTCCTTGAGTCCCTCGCTAAGGTCGGCATAGCTCCACGTCAGCTTGATGCCCTGCATCATGTTGTCGTTATCTGATTAACGATAGAGAGTTAGTGAATCTCTCAATTAGTCATCATCAGGCGTGTGCGTGTGCGTGTGCGTGTGCGTGTGCGTGTGCGTGTGCGTGTGCGTGTGCGTGTGCGTGTTACCTGTGATGAAGTCTAGGCACTTGCGCCGGAGGTTGAGCGCGTTGGCGGTGTCGGCCAGGGCAAAGAGGCATGACACGTTCTCAAAGTCGAGTGACTGGGTGAGGTCGTCCTCGATCAGCTTCTTGAGGCTCTCCACCGAGTAGAGATTGGCCAGCACCAGGAGGTCGAGTCTGTCCTCGTCGTTCTCGAGCTCCATCTCATTGGCGTAGAGGTACTTGATGAGGGATGTGAAGATCTCGTATCTGATCTCGCCGCTCGTCACTGCGTCGATGGCATCGAACGAGCCCTTACGCGCCAGTGCGCCGCCCTCGATTGACATGTCATCGCCGCTGTCAAGCTCTTCGTCGGGGTTGATGACGATCTCCTTCTGCGACGTCTCCTTGAGGCCGCCCAGCAGCAGGGCCTTGAAGTACGGGCTGAGTCCGCACACGATGACCTTGTGCCCATAGACTCGCCGAGGCTCGTTCTCCTGGGACGCAACCGTCATCGACTCCCTCTCCTTGCCCTTGTCGGCGGCGCCATTGAACAGGTGATCTTGCGCTAGGTCGATGAGCTCCTCCTCGGGAGACTTCTTACGCTCGCGCACGAGGAAGCTGATGTCCGAGAACTGAGGATTGTTGAAGGCCCACCTGCGATCAAGTCATCGCCACCCGCCACGATGCTAGCGTTAGTGCGAGCCCTCAGAGTGACCACGTGACAAGATCCAGCGGTGCGTACCTGAGGTGTTTGTACAGGGACGAAGGAGTCTTGAGTCGTGTAAGAATCAAATACTCGCACATCCTGCCAGATGACGAAGACGCCAAGAGACCGAGAAGGGAGAGAAACGTGAGCGAGCAGCTCGCCATGAGCTCCACTGGTGGGAAGCCAAGGGAGAAAGGCGCGCACCGCTCGATGTGCTCCTTGCCGTATTTCTCGGTGACCGCGAGCAGGGCTCCGATCATCTCCATCGTCGCGTCCGCTATGTCTGTGTACAAGAACTGGATCTGCACGCGCAAGAAAACGCGCAGCAGCGCGAGGAGGTGAGCACCGCAAGACGCAAGGATGGCGCTTGGTGCGAGGTGGAGGGCTGCGCGTACAAAGGCGAGGAAGGCGTTATAGTCTGATACGTCTGACAAGGTGACCTCGCTCTTATTCTCCCATGCGCCGCTTTGCTCTCCTTCGATGGGCATGGTGTCTGTGCAAGCATGCATGATTGGAGCATTGTGTTTGAGTTTGTGAAGCAGAGGCAAAGCGAAAAGCGCACGAGAATCGCGAAGCGCGCGGTTGTATACCTCCCGTTGTGAGCGCAGACCGGAAGTAGGCAGACCGGGATGCGAGGACCACTTTGTGCGCATGGATCGGTTTGCCCTGAAGATATGGTGCCCGATTGAAACGCAGGTCAGCTCGCTCATCGCCGCACGCGGGACTCAAAAGGAAAGGGAAGGTGATCGTTTACCGCAACCCAGAACGTGAAGTCGTGGAAGTCGGGCTGATTGCAGGCCGAAAGCAGCTCCTCTGACTCTTCCGATTCTAATGGAGAGTTGTGTGGGATGACGGTGATCGTTGGTAAATTCAGCTCTCATCAGAGAAAAGGAGAGAGGAGGCGCGGGAGCGTACGGAGGTCGAGACAGTCGAGATCTTCCATGTAGCCGCGACCGTTCCATCCAGCAAAGAAGTACAGTTGCTGCTGTCCGTCGACTGTCAGTGCGGCAGCAGTGTGGTGGTTGCGCGGCCTCGGCACGGTCCCGGATACGTGGGGCTTGTACCACCCCATTCGTTCCGTATCGAACACGTGCATGTCGTTGTGCTGGCGCCTCCCATCCCAGCCACCAAACACGTACAACCTGAGGGACGAGCCCAGAGTGAGTACAAGAGCATGAGCTCGAGTGTTCCGTTATGCGTGTGACACCGCAGCGTACCGCTTATCTACAGGGGTGACTGTTGCGTTCTGCCTAGCGGTGGGCGGACGACCGTACGTTCGCGGAGAGATCCACTGCATCCTGCCTGTGATGGGTGACCGGTGTGCACTGTGAGCACTGGGATGACCAGTACTGGCTGTGCAAGTTACGCACCCACGTCCAGAATGTAAAGGTCGTTGAGCAGTTGCTTCTCTGCAGTGACTCCTCCAAATATGTACACCTTGTCGCCTACAACCGCCGAGGCGTGCGACATGCGCGCGCAAGGACCATCGCCCTGAATCGACCGACATTGTTCAGTCCAGAGATGATGCCTCAGTGAGAACCTTTACGAGAACAAGAGCTGTACCTCAATCTTGGTAGTCACATTCTCCCACTCCCACGTCTCCAGGTCCAAGAAATAAACAAAGTCAACACACCTGTTGCCGGCTCTGCAGTGGAGGTGTTGAGCGCACTGCAACAGGCGACGAATGGAGGAGAGTTATAATAACGACTAGGGCCTCCGTACCTGCCGCCATAGACCACCAGCTTGTTCGCGCAGATGCTCACAGAGACATCGCGATAGCGCGGCAAAGGACCTTTCGTGTCCATCTTGCTCCAGACCATCGTATCTGAGATGACCACGACAGCGTGTCAGTTCACTCAGTGACAATGCCGCGCTGCGTAGTGGCTTACCCGTGTCGAGCACGTGAACGTCGTCAAAGAACTGGATCGGGCTGTAGCCTCCAAAGAGCAGCAGTTTGTTGGATCCGAACGGCTGGAGATGCGAAGCAGACCTTCCCTTGGGGATCTGACCCCGAGGGCGCAGTACGCTCCACTCCACCACCTCTGCACAGGCTCTCGTGTGTGAGGAGAAGATGACAGCACTGACTGGAGAGGAAGGATCGTGTGGGTACCGGCATCAAAGTTGAACTTGAACGGCTTCTTGCCAAAGTTAAAGACAACCTTCTCAGCATTGCTGTGAAGGCCGACCGAAGGGAACTGCTCCTTGCCCTGCGCGTCGCTGTAGGCCACTCCAAGGAACTTGCCATTCTTCGTGAAGAAGACCTTTGCGTGCAACAAGAAGTGTTTAGTCGTTCGGCTTGGAATCGTCAACGGCCTTCCGAGGGCACAACAAAACGTACCTCACCCGTCTCGTAGATGACACCACAGCCCACCGTGTCACCCGTACCGAACCGTGGACCGAAAGGAATCCCTAAAGCAAGCAGGCGCAGCATCGGCGCGGCCATCAGATCGAACGGAGCAAGGACACGTTGAGATAGAAATCAAGTACCTGAACCCTGATTGTGGTAGGCCATACCGTCATCGCCGTGATAGCCGTACGAGTGTTTCACCCAACCCTGGCGACATATTGATTGAGAAAGAGGGCGTCAGTCGGTCGGCCCAGGTGTTCAAGATACAAGCAAAGAAGTGGTGAGTTCGATTGGACGCGTACCGGCTGCTTGTTGAGAGGGAAGCTGGCGTCTGTGAGCCCTACGGCGATGTACCTAAAGAATACGTGCACACACGCTGTCAAACACAAGACCCTGCGGCCGCCGCCGACGCAGAGCTCTCCGCGCACACCAATGCGCGATGAAAACTGCCGTACCCTTTCAGGCCCTGTTCGAGTACCGTGATTTCGAAATAGAAGAGGGTCTCCTCGCCTATCCTTCTGATCGGGGTCGACGTCTTCACTACGGCGGGCTTGGAGGGGGACAGCGTGGACTCGTCGATAACGTACTCCACTGTCAGGCCGTCTTCTGCGACCACAAGGTTGTCGCCTGCAGACAAGCATAGACAAGCGCAGAGCGGCGTAAGCTCTCCTCTACACATGCTCGGAGCATAATCCTAAAACGGGCTTCGAAGAGTTGGACGAACCGATTTGGTGCAGGTCGATGGTGTATGAGTGATCGCGTCTGTCTTCGGCCGTGGCGATGGTCCCCAGCGACTGCAGTTCTCCCTCTGGGAAGAGGCTGGCTGTTAGGTCCGAGCAGCGGCTTGCCTCCAGGGGCAAGAAAAGGCAATATGAAGCAGGTACCTGCTTTGAGGACGTAGAGATCGCTCATGTGGAAGGCCGGAGGCTCTTCGCCTTCGCGAGGGTTGACTTCGTATCCCTCCAGTCGAAGCTGGGCGTGCGCGTGCTTTGGTGGTATGCCATACCTGGTGGTGGACATACACAATGAGACGCTCAATCAAGGTACGGAAATGAGGGAATCCCAAGAGCTCACTCACCCGCCAAACAGGTAGATCGAAGAGCCGAGCGCTGTCATGGCATGGTCGTATCTGGATTGTGGCAGCAACATGGTGAGTCGAAGTGTGAAACAAAGCAAGTGTCGCCCAACACGCACCGCATGGTCGGCCGCTCACGCCCGCCCCACGGTCGTCGCCATTGCATAGTCTCTGCACCGGCCAAAGAAGAGCGGTGTTGGCGTTCAAGCAGGCATGCAAAGTGCAAAGCAAGTTAAACGCTGATCAGGGTAAAGCGTACGCTTTCCAGTTTGTGTCTTGATCTGTGCTCCATTGCGCCACAACAGCACAGCGCACTCGCCGTGACCATAGTCGTCCGCCCAATCAAAGGGGGTGTTGCCCTCCATGTCTTGCGCGTTTACCTCCGCGCCCTCCTAAGAACGCATCGGTGGATCAGCAGTACAACATGTGCTTTAGAGGAACGGCAAAGAGTACCTCCAGCATCACTTGCAAGCAGTCGTAGTGACCAGTGCGAGCAGCAAGATGAAGGGGAATCTGTTGGTAAGGGTCAGGACTGTTCACATCAGCGCCTGCCTTGATGAGGATCTGCAGCCATTCAGCAAGAGAGGGGTGGTGGAGAAAGAGAGTTAGCGGTTACTCGGAGATGAGCAGAACAGAGCACACAAGACCACGGATTATGACTTGCCCTGCAGCATTCGACGTAGCCGTTCCGAGCGGCCAGATGCAAGGGCGTCGTGATGTTCTTGTTCTTGATGTTGACGTCGGCACCCGCTTGGATGAGAGCCTCACACGCGCCGTGGTGACCGCACATCTGCGGCAATGCACACATTCGGAACGCTCAGTCAGCGCTCGACGTCCTCTCTCTCGTGATCAAGTTGCCGCTCCTCTTAATAAACTCCTGTGTGTGATATGTGAGTGCATCCGGTACCGCAGCAAAGTGGAGCGGCGCCGACTCGATGTCGTTGGATACGTTGGGCTTGGCACCGTGCTTCAGCAACAGCTCAACGGTTTCTTTTCGACCGTGATACGATGCCTGGTGAATGGGCCTATGTATACGTGTGGGCGATCACGCGCAGCGTGTTACTCACAGCACGCGGCCCTGATTGCGTCGTATACGCCGACGGCGCATCCCATCCCATCCTATCCTGTCCGAGGAGGAGGACAAGCTTCCACCACACGTACATGTTGCCGTTCTCGTCACGAGCGTTCAGGTTAGCCCCTCGCGCCAGAAACAGCTCGATGACTTTGTTGAAGCCTCGCTGCAAACGGCACAAAGCGTGAGCGGAGCGCAAAACAACTTCACCAAGAGAGTCTCCCTTTGCCCTTGGGCCCTCGAGTGCAAGCGCACCTTTGCTGCCAGAGCCAGCGGCGTCTTCCGCTTGGCGTCCTCTGGATCCACCTGCGTGTGTGACGCAAGAAGGGTTAATCAAAAGATGACGACGCGAGCAGGTGGGTGCCGCAGACGAGGAGGGGAGATGAAGATTTAAAAAAAATAAATGAATCCATTTCGAAATTGTTGGGTCGGGCGGGGCCAAGATGAGATGATGGGATGCGCGCTGCGTACGGTTTGGGCGACGGTGAGGAGGAGGGCGGCGCAGGCCACGTTGCCGTTGACGCAGACAGAGTGGAGGGGCGTGCGGCCCTTCTCGCCGCGTATGGAAGATGCATCGCGCCCAAAGTTGTTCAACAGCAGTGAGAGCTCGCGTACATCGCCCTGCGCCGCGACCTGCAGGATCTGCTTGTCCACCGATTCGCCCAAGCACATCACGCTCCCTCCTTCCGCCATCTTCTTTCGCTACCTCTCGCGCAGATGAGGGATCTAGATGCCCTGCCTTCGCTTTCTTGATGTCCGCGCCACTGTGATCGTTTGTGCTATCACAATTGTTAAGGTCGCTACCCACGTCAGATAAAACAAAACTTTTTTGGGTTCGGGTTCGAGTCCGGACATTTCCATCTTGTCCTGTTGCCCTGCTACACCAGGTTACGCCGCATAAATTTCGCCGCCATTCATGCAACGCCTATCACACAGTAACTCCGATTCGACATAGTTCGAATTCTTTGACGCTGAGAAAGGTAAGCACGGGATTTGCGCTCGCAGAAACGGACTCTGGCGCACGTGGCAACGCACATGCCTGGGAATATCCTGGCACAACGTGAATATGGGTGACATTTGGGTGAAAAAAAACACTGTTCGCCCGCTTTCGCTCGCGTTTCTGTCTCGGGACAGCGCGGGTTGAAGGTGACGGTGTGAGGGTCCCCAAGCGAGCGAGCGAGACAGAGAACTAGAGAGGAAGGACATAACGAGAGGGAGACTTTATTGATCTGGAGGTCGCAGCGAACTCTTCAACGCTAACTAACTTGCCTGCCTGCGCTCGTTCCGAAGACGGCACGGGATAAGCCGAGGCGCGAAACGCAAGGGACAAGGTCTCTCACCTCTCTCGCTCTCTTGAGAAAGACGAGGTCACAACGACGACCTCTCTCTCACACAAAACTCGGACCTCAAAACCATTCCTGCGTTCTCAAGCAATCCCATTTTTTGAATTTCGAAATGGAGGGAGCAGCGTCCATGTCGACGTCGTCTCCACCATCTTTGACGCCGGCGGCGGCGACGAAGCGGGAGCTGAGCGAGAAGGAGCTCGAAGCGGCGCCCGCCCTGCTCATGCTCTTCTCCCGGGCCGAGGACGCACCACCGCCGTCGCGGCCTGTGGAAAATGGACTCCATGGCCGCCATCAAATTAATCACTTCGGCTCCGACCGATTTGGCGCTACGACTCCATCATCATCGCACCATCAAGCCGTGCCGCCGCAACCGACGTCATCGATGGCCAACGAATACCAGGCGCCACGAGCAAGGGTCTCCATCTACAGCCTTCTCAACGACGACGCCGACTCGAACACCACCGCCGCCGACGACGCCGAGACGCAGGCTCGCGGTAACACTGACTCGTCGTTCCTGTTTGGGTCGTCGACTCCGGTCTCGTCGTCTTCGCGCTCGACGCCTTCATCGCCCGTGTCCTCCTCGTCGAGCTCGTACTCGTCATCGGCGCTGCCGTCGTTGGCGTCCCTGCTCTCCGCTGGCCGTGCCGGGTCACCGCCGATGGCACGCACGTCGTCCGACGTCGAGGTGCGAGCGAGCGGCAGGAATCGATCCAAGTCCGCTGGCGGACGCAAGCTCCTCAGCTCGTCGTCGCCCGCGTCGGCGCAGAAGCCCGCAGGCGGCAGGAAGCGTAAGGCGAGCAGCAAGGCGAGCGCCACCGCTGCTGCAGCGGCTGCCGCGGCGGCGGCGACCACTTCGACTGCGCCCTCGACCGTCAAGAACGACCGGCGAACGAAGAAGCAGCGGCAGCTCGAGCTGCTGCAGTCGGTCAACAGCGGCAGGAGCGTGAGCACTGACAGCCTGGGCGCTGAGGACATCGCGGCCACGCTGGCCTCATCGCCGTTGGCCTTCTCGTCGCCGTTCCTGCCCTCCATGTTTGCTGCCACGCGACGTGCACGCGCCAGCAGAGAAGCGGAAGACGCGACTAGCGAGTCTGCTCCGATGGAGGCCACCGACGCGAGCGGCAATGATCCCACCGCATCCAGCACCATTGGCAGCATGCTGCCGCCGGCCCCCCTGGCGTCGTACTTGTCGGCCATGTCCAGCCCACTACCTGCCGGTGCCGCGTCTCCGCTTCCGCTTCCATCATCCCTGGCCCAGCTGCAGCAGCTCCTGCCGTCGCCGCTCCCGGCCGGAGTCGACCAACAGCGCGTCATGCAGCTTAAGTCACAGCTGGTTACGCCGCAGGCTCCCTCCTCCCCCGGAGGCAGCACCAACACAACGTCCGCCGGTGGCGGCGGCAGCGGCACATCTAGTCCCGGGGCCAACGTGCAGTCGATGGCCAACTACCTCAATCTCAACCTGAACGTCAACTCACATCACATCAGCCGCTTCGGCGACAAGAAGCGCGAGCGACGCGACTCGTTCTCTTTCACCTATCCGAACCGCAATGGAGATCCTCAACAGCAACAACAGCAACAGCAGCATCAACATCACCACCACCCTGCGCACGGCCCGGCTGTCGCTCCGCCACCAGCACCTCTGCCGCAGCACCAGCAGGAGTTTCTTCAGCAGCTGCTGCAGCAAATCCACAAGAAGCAAACCGTCGGGACGACACCCACTCTCTCGGACGCGGCTGCTCCTCAGGCGGACTCAGGCTCGCCCGTGCCCACCGAAGCGCCCACGTCGCCGTCGCTCTTCCGCTTCTACCAGAGGCCACCACCGCACAAGATACTGCCGGCCGCGTCGTCTTCCCCATCAGCGCCCTCGACGCCCTCGCTCGCTGGCATGACACTTGCCTCTCCCTCGGTCGAAGCCGATGCACCTCTCGCGTGCATGGCCGACGCGCCAGCTGAAGCTGTCGAGGCCGAGGCAAGCCTGCCGCAGGCGATGGACGAACAGCTGCCCGAGGCAGAGCCGCCAGCAACCGAAGGCGGTGAGGCTGAAGTCGCGGTAGAAGTCGAAGTGGAGGTCGAGAGCGAGCCAATGGACATTGCAGGCCAGCAGGAGAACAACGAGAATATTGAGAACGATCAGCACACGAACGCGAGCGAAGACACTGAGAGCGGCAGCAGTCAACAGGAGAGCGCACTCGAGATGCAGATGGACGAGGAGTTCGGGCGCGATCAAGCACGAGCTGAAGTCGAATGCGGTCCGCAGGAAGGACGCACGGGGAGCATCGAGAGTCATCAACCAGGGGATCAGCAGCAGGAACTAGGTAACGTCGGCGTCAGCATCCTCGTCGAGGGTGAGAACGTCGATTACCCGACCGGTTTGGGCGGCATGGCCGAAGACGTGTTCGCCGGCCGACGCAAGAAGGCATCGCCGCAGCAGATGGCCATCCTCGAGCAGATCTGGTCGACCGCGGGCTTCCGTGGTGCGTTCCGCGCGAGCACCACGCTCGACTTCACCTCGTCCTTCCCTTCGGCGACGACGTCGTCGCCACGCGGTTGGACATCGCCGACGTCGACATCCGCCAAGTCCTCCCCACAACTATCGTCGTCATCCTCGTCTTCGTCCTCGGCGTCTCCATCTCCCGTAGCCGATACGCTGTTCTCGACCGCTTCGTTGCGTCCGAGTCCGGCGTTGCTGGCGTCATCGCCCACGCTGTCGTTCGCCGTCTCCTCGCCCAACCTGCCATCATTCCTGGCCGCTTCGGATTACGCGCACGTGAAGGTGTCTGAGCCCTTGGCCCTCCACGCCACGACAGGCTCTGCCGAACAGAACAACGACGACGAACACGACGCCTCGGGCGGTCTCACGATCCATGACGAAGACGACGACGAAGAGCCAACCAACGAGCGCGAGGTTGAATCGCTCGTCATTTCCTCCGTCCCCTCCACGACGCTGCCTCACTTTTCGCGATCGGTCATCCTCCTCCCTTCTTCTGCCTCATATTCCTCTCCTCCATTCTCCTCCTCTTCCTCTACATCCTCACCACCGTCATTGTCCTCCGCCTACGATCGGGCAAACATGGAACGGTCGCAGCCAGGCGGAGGCGCTGAGGGATCGGCGATGGTGGCCGCGCTCGAGGTCGGCAGCGGCGGCGGCGAGAGCGGCATCGAGGACCAGCGACGAGGGTCGGCTAACGATGCGACTGGCGAGCACGACGATCGCTGCATTCAGGGCGCCATGGGATTTGGCGCGCACGGGTCATCATCCTCTTCATCCTGCGTGAACGGCAGCGTCGGCGCGTAACGCGTTTCTTGCATCACACACACTCTCTCTCTCACACCCTCTCTGCAGCCCTGTACAATGCCTGCTCGCACTCAACTACACCTGAACAAAACTAAACCTCAAC
>CDFA01020967.1:0-11049 GCA_000826305.1 Acanthamoeba healyi
CCGTCGCAGGCTGCGACTCTTCTTGCAGAGTCGGAGCAGGAGCGGCAGCGCAGGAGCATGCTCGAGTCGGGAGACGATTTTGTGGTCTCTGATTTCAATGACGAGGCCAGCCGTACGACCCCGTCGAACGACCTCGCGTCGCTCACACGACGCCTCTCCTACACCGGCAGCCTGCCCGACAGCATGACAGCCGATAAAGAGGTTCTCCTTCTCTCTTTGTGCGTGCGTGCGAAGGAGACGTCTCACCTATCGTCCACAGGAGCAGTACATCATGTCGCAGGAAAGGAGGTTCAAGGGTGTGATGCGTGCGCTGAACGAGGGTCTACTGGTACCTCTCACGGGCAAGTCGCTTCACCTGCTGCCCGACGAGGAATGCATGGTCTACGCCGTCTTCCGTCCCTCGCCAACCAAGCGCGGCTGGCTCCAGGGAAAGCTCAAGAAGATCAAGGGCTCCATCTCCATCAGGCTCGTTGGTACAAATGCCCGCCTTAGCAATCACCCTTCACGCAACTTGTTGCGACATGTATCGCGCGTTCTTATCTGTGCCGTGTCTGTCTGTCGTGACCAAAACAGAATACGATCGAGCGACTCTCCGCAAGGTGTCGGAGACGTCCGAGGGCGTCATCCCGCCTCGCGATTTGATGGTGACCGCCAACATCTGCCGTTCCGTCATGGAGCTGGCCCAGAAGAACATCAACTTTGGAACGGTGTTCAAGCACACGAAGCACCCGCAGAAGACGCTCGTGATCAACAACCTGTCGGAGGTTCCGCTCGTCTATCGGTAAGTGCTTGCCCCCCCCCCCAACTAAGTTGCGTCTCTGTTTGCACGCTGCTAATGCGCTTATCGCGAACACCGCAGAGTTAAGAAGAGCGGCTCGATTGCCTCGCTGGATCTCATTATCTCAAAGGCCGACCGAATGGGCATCATTCGTCCCTACCGAAGGAAGGAGCTTCACTTCCTCTTCAAGCCCACCATCACCGGTACGAAGAGATTTCTGTGCGTGTGCGTGCGTGCGTGCGTGCGTGCATGCGTGTATGCGTGCGGTCGGTCTCGGTCACTCCCCTCCGTGCCACATTTGGATGACTGGGATGCTCACGTGGCTGCGCATTGCAGGTGCGTTCAACGAGAAGCTAGTGATAGAGAACATCCAAGACGCGTCCAACAACCAGGTGATCACAGTCAAGGCGCTGGTGAAGCCCACGACCAACTTCTTTGTGCGGTCGATGTCGATGGATTTTGGCGTGGCCGTCCTGGGCATGCGGTCCAAGCGATGTCAGCTCATTGTGTCTAACACGACCAACCAACGTCGCTTGTACGAGGTCAAGCTCGACGACGACGCCACCGGGTACGTTCCATATAGGCGCCCTTCCGTCCCAACCCTAGTCGTTGTCGTCGTTGTGGACTGACACTGTCAATTGCGCCGCATCAGAGCCTGCGAATATGACCTGCTGCTCAGGCTGGAGAAGACCGCGCCCATCATCCTCACCAAAGAGGAGGAAGTCCAGGTGGCGCATCTGTTGCAGCGCATCAAGATCGCCAGGCGCAAGGCGCAGGAGGAGAAAATAGCCAAGTACATGGAGCAGCTGAACAAGCTGCAAACCGGCAAGATTCAGAAGGTACTACTCTCGTGAAGATCCTCCACACCCCAACAGCGCGTGCGACCGTACACCCATGGCGCTTTAATTCAACTGCACTGCTTGCATGAGATAACAACACTAAGTTATGAGATCTTCCTCCAGCACAATGCAATTCTGTGCGAGACGTATGTCAATGGTCAACAAAGTGACTTACCTCCTTTTCATCGCTATAGGAGTCGCCCGGTTCGTCCAACGTCACGTCTGGGTACAGCTCCGATGTGGACGAGGGAGAAGAGCGCAAGGAACGCAGCAATGCCAAGCTAGGCGAGCTCGCGCCAGCCATGCCCAAGCGACTCGAGAGCACGTACACGGTGCACAAGAACGTGCTTAGCCTCCACATCGACGGCGGCGGAGCGTGCAGCGTGCTCGCCGTTCTCCGGCCCAAGGCCATCAAGCGCGACATGATCAGCGGCGACGTCCGAGCTCGAGGCGTCCCGCTCGAGGGTCGCGTGCTCATCTACGAAACGAAGAACGTGGACATGGTCAAGACTATTCCGATTCGCGCCACTGTATGCGCCACACACGAGGACTACGTGAAGCTCGCCCTCTCGGAGCCGCACATGGCCGATGCCCCGCGAGACGACGTCCGCGATTTGCTGGCCGCTCAGGCCCAGGACGTAAGCGGATCGTCGCCGCTCACTGGCGACAAGGAGGGCGCGATCACGCCGCCCAACAGCCCCATCGCCAACTCACCTCTCGACTATTTGACGCTGGCTCGCCTGGAGGCCGGCCGCGCCTCCAGCCCGTCGTCCTCTCCATTGCGTGCTAGCGATGGAGTCTCGGCGACCATGCAGGTACGGCCCTACCACGACAGTGACGAATCGTGCACGCTCATGAGCTCACCGATGGTTTCATCTCTCTCTCTCTCTCTCTCTCTCTCAGGAGCTGGAGATCAGTCCCATGTCGATCAACTTTGGTGCGGTGAAGTTGGGCAAAAGTGTTTCGTCCAAGTTCACCGTTCGCAACTCGACTGCGGAGGACGTGCCCTATGCCATCTTTGAGGTCGACGAGAGGCACTCGACGAGAGGTACGTGAGGAACTTTGAGTTCGTGAATCTCGATACGCTTCATCGCCCCCGCTCGAGACGTTGATCTCTAATGCCAGATGGCGCGCTTCTATGTCTTTGTCGTCGTTCTTGCAGAGAAAAAGGGCGACGCGGTGGTCAGCGTGAAGGAGGAGGGAGGCATGCTCAAGGCACACGGAACCAAGGACGTCGTGTTCAGCATCACCCCGCACGACACTGGTCGACAGACCTACAACATCTCCGTGATGAACATGAAGACCATGACCCCTGTACGTGTTTACCCTGATCTTCACATCCACCGTATAATCCTCCCGCTTAAGCTCTCTCTCTCTCTCTCTCTCTCTCTCCCCGTCTCCCTCTCCCCAGCGAATCGTGAGTGTCACCTTGAGCGTGGAGAAGTCGCGTGGCTTGCGGTACCCGGACTTGCCTGTCACCGGTACCCACAACTCCCACGGTCCACGGCCACCGTGGTCCGATGAAAGAGAGAAACAGACTGCTCATTTCAATCTCCTGCGACCATGCGCGTGTGACAGGAGGACAAAATGGCTCCGCCATCGATCTGGGCTTGTGTTACATCAACGGAGCTCGCAACGAGTATGCTAAGGTGCATCCGTTCCGAATCCAGAATCTGTCGTCGGTATGACTCTTCCCCCTCTCTCCCTTTCCCCCTCACTGTTCTCGCCCTCTGATAGACCGGGAGCGCAAGCCTGCGACTTCTATGCTGACCTGGAGTGTGCATTTCCCATCAGACCGCGCTCGTGCTGGCCGCACAGTCCAACATGCCATCGCAGGTGTTCCTGTTCCAGGATAGCGAGCTCACGCAGAATGCCGTCGGCATCTTGCTCCCGCCGCGCAAGATCACCACCATCTACATCTGCCTGCAGCCCAACAAGAAGCGTCTCAACAAGACCTACGCTGACGGCACCTGCCGTGACATTGTGGGCGGAATCCGCATCAAGGCGATCGAAGCGGACAGCCTGCAGGATCGATCGGTCGAGGCTCTGTTCAGCGAGGAAAAGAGCCTTGTCCCCACCTACGAGGAAACCATCAAGTTCACGGCCGTGCTGGGCAAGAGCGTGCTGAGCGTCTCGCACCACAGCATCGACCTCGGGACCGTTGCCTCTCTCGTTGGCACCACGGTCAAGGGTACGCGCAGGAGGAAGAACTCCCTTCCCGTCCTGCATTACGACGGCACTGACAACCGCTTTGAACACAACAACAACACCACCACCACGGCAGGACACTTTGAGCTCCACAACATGTCGTTGCGTCTTCCGCTCGAGTGGTTCATACCCACGCCCAAGTTGTTTGTACGTGCCTCCACCCTGCCCTACTGTTTGTTCTTCAACGCACATTGGTTCTCCATCTCATCGACGCCGCGCTGCTGTTGTTCTTTCAGAGCATCAGCCGACTTCGTGGCCATCTCAAGCCCCGTGCCAGTCCGACCACGCCTAGTGCGGACTCGTGCCAGAGTACTGCCTCCTTTGCCGTGGCGTAGCGCGTCTTGGTGATTGCGACTGACGGGACGTATGCATCGATTATTGTGCAGAGATCGAGGTGTCACTCATCCCGAGATACTACGGCTACTTCGAGGAGGAGATCAAGGTCTACAACACTCACAGCAGAGACCCGGCGCTGCGAGTCAAGGTCTGCCTGTTCGTCGAGGAGAAGCTCGTTCATCTCGACATGGGCGCTAGCGCTGCCGAGCCCGTCAAGGCAGCAGTAAGCGACAGCGCTGCGTCTGCTGCGCCACTCGACTTTGGTTGCGTGTACCTCCGACCGCGCGAGCAGGACGAAATGACTGTGGGCGAAGATACAGCGTCCGAGGGCAAGGCCAAGGAGAAGGAAAAGGAGAGGGAGAAAGAAAAGGTGGTGGAGAGGGAGAGGGAGAAGGTCGAGAGAGCTGAGAGCGAGGAGAGCGTCGAGTATGACGCCGAGGACGAAATCGACGAAGTGTACAGCGAAACCAGCACTGACGGGCCGGAGCTGGAGATCAACTCGAGCAGCGACGTGAGCGACAGCGGCGTGCGGTGGAAGACGGTGGTGGTGGAAAACGTCTCACACTCGGATCTTCTCCTGCGGGCGCGAACCGAGTTCGACCTGGGGGTGATGTGGCGACAGCATAGCGACGATGGGCAAACCGATGACCAACAACAGCTGCTGCCCATCCCCACCACACACGACCAGGGCGAGAAAGGCGGCACGACCAAAGACCAGCTGCTCAAGCCCGGTCAGAAGGCCCGCCTGCTGGTCAGCATGCCGCTGCCCACGCACAAGACCCTTCTGCAGCACGTCACCACCTCACAGGCTCACACGCGACCACAGCGACTCGTCAATTCGCTCCTGCAGGGTCAGCGAGTGGACGTGCTCGGTATGAGTGTTCCCCTTTCCCCTGTGATGGTGACTTCGCGTCTGAAGCTTATCTATGTACGTGCGTGTGTTCTGAAGGCAACCTGTTCCTGGAGCGCCATGTGCGCAGCAAGCTCCCTGGCGGACGGGAGAAGGACACCTTGCAGTGCTGCCGTATTATCCCCATCAAGGCATCCTACGCCATTTCCATGGCGCGTCTGCATCCTCAGGAGGTCAAGCTGGACACCATCTCGGACGTACGTGCCACCTCAGTGAAGAGTGTTGCACAACCATCTGCGCGTTGGTCGCTCAATCGAGCCTGCCGCATTGGCCGTATGTTGCTTCATTCACTGCAGGTCTGGAAGGCCATACCGTTCGAGTTCACCGTTCAGAACTTGTCCAACGCGCCTCTCGTATGCAAGCTGAACAAGCTGCCGCTTGAGGTCACGATCGACAGCCCTGCGCTGCAAAAGGATGACAAGGAGAAGGAAATCAACAAGAAGTACGCAACCCGTCGAGAGCGTGCGCGTGAGTGTGCACTGTCATTGATCACTGCGACGTGTTCCGCCGTCTTCAGGACCGACGAAGTGACCAATGCTCAGCTGAACTCGCTCATCTGCGTTCCTCCGTCTGGCTCGGTGCTGGTCAATGCTGCCCTGCACCCGTCTGAGGTACCTCAACTCTCACGATCTTCCACACCCTCTCCTCCCTGTGCCGGCCGAGCTCACTCACTCACGAACTTGGTTCTTTTACGCCACCCTCCTCTTTCTCTTTCAGATCAACTACGCGCTCCAGGACAACTACACCAACACCATCAGCCTTGTGAATGTACATAACTCGTCTGCGCCGCCCATGCTGGTTCCAATCCACGCTTCTGTCAACCTGTACCACCTCAAGTACCTGGTATGTTGACCGACGACGGCCCTTCTCCACACTTGGTTGTGCGCCGATGTAAATCTTCTCACGATGAGTGTTGTGATACTGTGTGCGCGCACAGGGCCTGTCAGGAGACGGTGACCTGGTGCTGCCTACGCTCATGCACCCGGCACCGCCCAACGCACCGCCCGTGGACGAATGGTTCACGGTGCAGAACACCTCGGGTCGTGCGCTGGACATTGAGATCCAGGGCCAGCTCAACATGGCGATGGCCGACCTCATCGCGCTGAACGTCCTTTCGCGTGAGTCGAATCTGCCTCTGAAGAAGTTCACTCTGGCTGCGGGCGACAGCCTCGAGATCAAGATCCGTGTGGAGGCCCGAAAGGACGCGCGCATCCCGTCCAACTTTGGCAAGAAGTACAAAGACTTCCCTCTGGGCAAGCTCCACCTGCGATCCGAGCACGTTGCTGAGACCATCCTCGTTCACGGTTCCCTCGAACCCGTATGCGCCCACCACCGCTGTCGTTATCCTTAACGCTGCATGCCGTTTGTCCCTCGCGACTCACGATCCCTGCTCATGGTGTATGTTCGCAGGGGCCCACGTTCGCGCTTTCCACCACTCGCCTTCACTTCCGTTCCGATGCCGGCGCGCCCAGCGAGAACGCCAGCGAGACCCAGGTGAAGCGCTCACGCTCTTCTCCTTCTTTGCCTTGTGTCGCACTGACGGGTCGCTTGCACATATCAGCAGAGCCATGTGGTGCGGGTGAGGAACCTGCTGTCGCAGTTCCCTTGCCAGGTACAGTTCTCCGAGCAACCCGTCCAGGCACAGCGTGCCAGCCCGCGAAGCGACTCTCCCAACGGGCAGGAGCCATCGCCCAGCAAGGCGATCCTGCGTGGCAAGGAGCTTTCCGATCGGGCCGACGCTGCTCCGGACCAGCAGGCCATACAGAGCAACATCCTAGACATACAACCCGACAAGGCCACCATCCCTCCCGGCGAGTCGATCGATGTACGGCCCACCGACAGTGCCACGCGTGCTCGAGCGTTTACGTCTCATGCTCATCTCTGATCATCACGTCGTGCGTGTGCACTCGAAACATAGGTGGTCGTCACGCTGCGCGATCGAGCCAGGACTTCTTCGGGGTCCTCGTCGGAGGACCGAACGTTGGTTGTCTCCGACGTCCGGTCGTCCTCCATGCCGCAGCACATCGCTGTCACCCACTCTCGACTCGAAGGTAGCGTTCTTGCCGCTAGCTGTGCACGTGCTCGTGATGGTCCTGTCCCTCATCGCCACGTCCTCTCCACTTCGTCTTTGCTGCGCGCAGTCCACAAGACCGTGAGCGGGCGACAGGGAGTCGAGCTCGATACTCGCTCTATTGCGCTCAACAAGAAGAAGGATGAGTCGGCCGTCACCGCCACGACGCAGTCTTCCAAAGCACCCAGGCTCGCGCTCCGGGTACCGCCGCTTGCTCGTGTGATTCTCTATGGCTCTGGTGGCAGTGTGTGCTTAGCATCATTATGCGATGCGCTGTCGTCAGGGCTGCACGCCGATCACGTCCGGTCACAAGGGCCAGCAGGACGAGGAGCTGTCCTACCGATATGAGATCAACCTGGGCCAGCACGTCCACGGCTCCGGGCCGGTGAACTGGACCCTCACGCTCGAGAGTCTCGACACCAACGAGCCCACTTCGTCGCTCGAATACAAGATCTACTCGCTAAAGGACAACGACAAGACCTGGATGGTACAGTACACTCTATCACGCCTCTCATTTGCTCTCGACGCAATGTCCCCTCCTCTCACTCCACCTTTCTCGCCTGAGATTGCACTCACATGCGCATAAACGTTGCTTCCATACGCTCAGACCGTGGGGCGAAACCGAGGCATTCTGTCCAGCGCAGGCGAGTACCAGCAGGTGCCGCTCATATTCGCCACGGACAAGGTGGACTTCTACTCCACCTACCTCATGATCCAGAACCTCGACAACCCGCACGACCTCAAGACCATCCGTATCCACCACGAGGTGGTGTCGCAAGAGAAGCTGCTGTACGGCGTGCTCGTGGATGGAAAGCAGGCCGAGCATCCAGTGATCGACCTGGGCGACGTCTACTACGACCAGGTCTACCGCGATCACTCGTTCATCATCCTCAACCAATCCGACATGGCTCTTGACTTCTTGGTACGGCACACGCACGCACACGCACATGCTGTTCTCGCTCAGCGGCGTGTGCCTCGGTTAACACCCTATGTCGTCCACAAACAGCTCACGGATGACAAGGTCCGGGCGGACAGCGTCGAAGTCGGCTTCTCGCTCTCGCAAACGACGCTCAAGATCTTCAACGCGCTTAACATCGAAGCCCGAAAATCTGTTCGAGTCTTTGTCCACTTCCAGGCACGCGCTCCCCTCCCTTCCCATCGTCTCGCAGGGGGACTAGGTCCGTGTCCGATTCCATGATGATGTGAGGTGCTGACGACTGGCAACGTTGACTACAGGCACAGGCGCCGAGCGATGATGCAATCGTCGACTACGACGCTCCGGTCGAGAAGACGATCGGTATCAGCGTGAGCTGCCGGCTGGTCAAGGACCACAAGGCCACCATCCAGCTGCGAGCGCGTGTGTGGCCGTCGTCGCTCAAGCTGTCGACGTACAACCTCGCCTACCGAGGTGGCCTCAACTTCGCTCCGAGCCTCGCCACCGGTACCTTCACACCACACACACGCATACACGCGCGTATGGCTCAAGCTCTGGCAGCTCCAGGAAATGATTCTGTGGTGAGCGTGGATCTGGCCGACGAGGCCAAGGAGATCGTCGTCCACAACACGGCCAACAGACCCACTAAGTACGTGCCCAGCGCACCCTTTGCACGGTCCTCAGCTCAGTAACTGATGAGCCTGCGGGACCCTCCTCCGCCCTTGGTGCAGGTACCGCGTGGTGAACGACTGCCTGTTCTTCGCGGTGGAGGCGGACGAGGGCGAGATCCCAGAGGGCGGCACGGCCAGGGTGCTGGTGCGACCCAACATGGCGGCCATCCACCAGAACCGACGACTGTTCCTCAAGGAGAAGTACATCGAGGAGCACATCACCGTCTACAGCTACCATCCGCAGCGCTTCACCGAGCGCTCCTTCGTCGCCATCCGGCTCGTGCTCGGACACCTGCCCTCCGACGTCTTCTACACCTCCCCAGGTACCCACTTCAACGCACAGCGCGTGTTGCGCCGCGTTGCCATCATGACCGACTGTGTGTATGTGTGTGTGCACGCGCGCTCTCGCAGGTGCGAAGAACGCGTATCCGTTCTTGACGCTGGAGGAGCGGATCGTGTGCTTCATGCGCGACCTCAACCTCTTCTTCACTCGCCCCGGCCCTCGGGCGCAAGGGCAGCCGCCTGAGACCGATCTCGACGAGGCCACGTCACGCGAGCAGCACCAGCGCAATCCGCTCGGGGCCGCGCTGCTCAACATCAGCAACCAGCAGACCGATCTTGACCAGATGTCGTTCGAGCTCCACTACATCACCGACCAGCTGGGCTTCTACGGCCTCAAGAAACAGACTGGCGGCAATGCGCTCCGTCTGGCCCATCTCCTCTTCTCGTACGACGCCTCTTCTCTCCTCTGTCTGTGGTGTTGATCGCATCTGGCGCTTAACGCATGTTCATGACGTGACGACGGTGCTGTCTTCGTCTTCTCCTTCGACACACGCAGGGGCCTGCAAAAGCAGTACGACGTGAGCGCGCTCATCCACAAGTGGGGCAAGTCCAAGCAGCAGCAGCCCAGCAGCCCGCAAGTGCGAGAGGGCTCCAAAGTGCTGCTCTTCATGATCGACCAGTGGGCCGGTACATAGCGCCCTCCGCTTCACGTCATCTTGGCGATGATGATGCTCTTCACGTTCTTCATCGCATCACAAAACTGATGATCGTTTGGGACGACGTTGATGTGCCTGCAGGTCGGCTGAGCTACTTCGTGGGGCTGTTCCCCGAGGCCAACGAGGACCTCGAGCTGCTGCGCGTCCTGCGCGCCCAGCTCCGCGCCCAGAGCGACCTGCTCCAGACCTTCCTGCAGGGCGCAGCCGGGGCCGCCTCCGACGTCGCCTCCACGTCGACCACGACCACCTCAACCATCGCCAGCAGCAGCAGCAGCAGCGCCAAGGGGCTCCAGCAGGAAGAGGACTAGAGCGTACGCGCGCGCGCGTGTGTGTGTGTGTGTGTGGATGAAGATGTGATTGCTCTTCCACAAGGCGGGAGAGAGGCCTCTGATGAGAATGATATATAACTTACGAGTTGGTGGGCTATCTACAACACATCACGATGATGGCGATCATGATGATGGACGAGAGAGAGAGAGAGAGAGTTCAGAAGACGAGCTTGTAGAGGATGAAGGTGACGGAGGCGAGGAAGAGGAGGGCGATGCAGAGGAGGAGGAGGAAGTAGGGCTTGTTGTCCCACACCGTCTCGAGCCACCAGCCCAGCGAGCCGTGCTGCTTGAGGTAGCGCTCCACCTCGATCACCTCCTCGAGTCGCATCCCCTCCACCGACTCGTCGACCCACGTCACCCGCTTCTTCGCCGCCGTCGTCGTCTGGTGGTGGTGGTGATGATGGTGATGATGCTTCTTGTTGCTGTGCTTCTTCGTCTTCTTCAGCGACGACGGCAACGGCGGCGACCCCGGGTAGACGAGCACCATGGTGGGCGCCGACGACGCCAGCGAGGCGGCCGATGGCGAGGACGACGTGCTGGCGTAGGAGAACGTCGTCGTCGTTATCGTGGTGGTCGTCGTGGTCGCGGACAACAACAGCGACGAGGAGGATGAGGAGGAGGAGGCTGTCATGGTGAACGCGATAGGCGCAGCAGCGGACGAACACGACGATGGCGATGATGATGATGTCAATGACGATGCTGATGGCGCAAAGGAGGAGCGAGCGTGGCGCCCGGGCGAGGCGGGCTGCGTCGACGATGACGACGACGTGTGCGACGTGAGCAGGTGGTCTCGCTCGCCCGGGACGTAGTGGAGGTCGCGCCGCGGAACGGTCACCGCTGTCCTGCGGTGATGATGGGTTTGGTTGTGTTGATGGTGGTGTGATCCACCACCTTCGGTCCCGGCCACGTCCTGCTGGTAGAGCCACCGCTGGGCCGACGGGTCGTAGCTCGCGTAGTGCTGCTGCTGCTGGTGGT
>CDFA01020986.1:0-12160 GCA_000826305.1 Acanthamoeba healyi
TCCACCTTTGTGCCACTTGTCGCCATGACTCCCCCTGCTGCTGTGTGCTCACGTATCTGTTCAAGCCCTCTCCCTCCCCTTTGACAGCCCGTCGAACTGTGGGTATGAACTGAAATTTTATAAATTCCTGGAATTGCAAACAGCTTTAGTTTTTATATAAATTTATTTATTATTTACGACAAGATGCTGCTCCGATGTGGCGGGGGCGGGCTACGGCTCCAGTTCGGCGTCCACGCGCACGTCTCAGCGTGGAGGACCGCAGCGACGCTCACGCGTCGAGTCGATCACGCAGCAGTCGTGCCAAATCGCATCTGCACCGCCGGCGGCGGCAGCACCGCGTCCGTCTTCCCGCCGCTGCTCCACTACAGCCGCCGGCACACGTTCGCGACTGCAGCGAAGGAGACCACAACGAAGAAGACCACAAGGCGAGTTAAGTCATCCACGACCACGACCAAGACCAGCGGCAAGGAGGAGGCGATGCAGGACGCGACGCGAGCGCGGGCGCGGATGGACGAGCTGGCGCGGCAGTTGGAGGCGGCCAACCGCGCCTACTACGCGAGCGCCGAGGTCGACCCGGCGTCGGGTCTGGTGATGAGTGACGCCGAGTACGACGCGCTGTTTGACGAGCTCAAGCGGCTCGAGGCGCGGTGGCCGCACGAGGCATCGACGCTCTTCACCGCCGACCGACCCAGTCCCACCCAGCAGGTGGGCTACCGCCCGCTGGCCGAGGTACGTGTCGTCCTCCATGGCATCAAGCACGATCGCACGCCTCACACTGATCTGATGTGGCGCTAGGAGAGCGGGCTGCTCGAGCACGCGACGCCCATGCTCTCGCTGGCCAACACGTACGACCCGCAAGGTATGAAGGAGGAGGAGGATGAGGATCAGGACGCGTGACTTCTTGGCCTGTGTCCACCTGACGCTCTAGCGTGTCATGTCGTGGGTTGTGTGTGATGCGAGCATTCAGAGCTGGCGCAGTTTGACACTCGCGTACGCAAGCTGATATCAGCTGCATCTCCTGACGCACAGGTGTGTGTGTGTGTGTGTGGCGATTGCGTGCGTGCGTGGTGGCTGATTAGCTCCCTGATGAGGCTGACTCTCCTCCGTTGCGTTGGTCACACCAGAAGCCGATCAAATATGTCGCTGAGCTCAAATACGATGGAGTCGCGGTGAGCCTGCACTACCAGGACGGCAAGCTCGTACGCGCGCTGAGCAGAGGCAACGGACGGTACGGAGCTCTTGCTCCACTTGACGCCGTCTCAGTGTCTCACGCGTCCCTTACCTCTCGTCCACAGCGTGGGCGAGGACATCACCGCCAAGGTGAAGCGGCTCACCAGCGGAGTGCCCATGCAAGTGGGTACGCGGCGTCTCCTCCAGCTCTTGCGTTGCAGTCGTGGCTCACATCGGCATCGTTCTCTCCTCTCCTCTCTCTCGCACGCGCCAGACGTGTCGTCGCTGGGCATCAGGGACTTTGAAGTGCGAGGCGAGCTGGTGATGTCCAAGGAGGAGTTCGCCTCACTCAACGCCATACAGCGAGAGGCGGGGGAGAGGGAGTACTCCAATCCTCGGAACCTCGTCGCCGGCGTGCTCAACCGGTACTAGTAGTCGCCTACTCGCCCTCACGCCAGCTGCTGCACGCGCGAATGCTGCTGATGGTGAACAACCGATCCCGCAGGAAGCAGGATACGAGCCTGGGCGCCCGCGGCAAGCCATTCAACCTCATTTGCTACACGCTCATGAGCCTCGACTCAGCCGAGGCCAGCTCACAGTCAGACGGGCAGCTGCTGCCATCACATCGTGCGCGGCTCGAGTGGCTGCACGACAGGGGATTCACGATCGACGCCAAGGCCACCCTGTGCGGCGACCTCGAGTCGATGGTCAAGTTCGTCGGCGAGTGGGACAACACACAGCTGCGCGAGGAGTTCCCCTATCTCATCGACGGCGTGGTGGTCAAGGTAGACGACATCGCGCAGCAGCGCGCTCTGGGTGCCAACAACCGCGCACCCAAGTGGGCGGTGGCCTACAAGTTCGGGGCCAGCAAGGCCGTCACACAGCTGCGCGACATCGTCTATCAGGTGGGCCGGTCGGGCAAGGTCACGCCCGTCGCGGAGCTGCAGCCCGTGCATCTGATGGGATCGCTCATCTCGCGAGCGACTCTCCACAACGCAGCCTACGTCGAGCATCTCGCCCTCAAGAAGGTACATGCTTGTGCTCGCAATCACTCCATTGACGGGACTGTGTTCTCACTCATGTCGTCCGTTCATTGTGCACACGCCAGGGGGACATGGTGACAGTTGAGAAGGCGGCTGACGTCATCCCCAAGGTCAGCGGTGTCGTCGCTGCGACCACGCTTGGCGGTTCACACACCAAGCGTCGTGCCACCAAGGATGACAAACCTGACGCCAGCGCCCACGCGTGCATGACAACGCCGTGCTGCCCGTGTGAGCGACGGGTGATGCTCGTGCGCGAGGACATCGATCTCCACTGCCGCGAGTCGGACTGCCCGGAGGTGGCCATCGCTCGGATCGTCCACTTCGCCTCCAAGCAGGCTATGGACATCGAGGGCCTGGGCGAGGGCCTCGTGCGCGATCTCTTCCGCCAGGGCCTGCTGCGCTCCGCCGCAGACATCTACACGCTGCTCGACGGCGAAAGCGACGACGACGCTGTCAGCAAGCGCGCTCTATTGGCCGAGCGCAAAGGGTGGGGCGAGAAGAAGATCGCCAACCTGCTGCGGAGCGTGGAGCGGAGCAAGCACAGCCGGGACCTCGGCTCGTTTCTCTTTGCCCTCGGCATTCCCCATCTTGGCAAGCACACCGCTCAGCTGTTGGTGGTACGAGCATTGCACTGTGTGCGCGTTGTGTGCGTGCGCGTCGAGTGTGTCTCTGTGGTTTGGCGCTCACTCCGATTTTGCCGCATCAGGACCGCTTCAGCAACTTCGAATCACTGATGACAGCGACCGAGGAGGATCTGCGCGGGATGCACGGAGTGGGCGACATCATCTCAGCTTCCCTCACGCACTTCCTCGCCGATCCGAAGAACAGACAAGACCTCAAGCGGTTCGCTCTCTCTCTCTCTCTCTCAGGCGTGGGCCTGCGCACGTTGCACACACGCTCATCGCGCGCACGCACGCACACGCATAGACTGTACGCAATCTGTAGGCCCAAGGAGAGCACTACGACTGCCGGCAGCGTCAAGATGTCAAGCCAACAGACTGGCGACGAGGCCGTCGGAGGGCCACGCATGAGCGTGTCATTCACGGGGACGCTCAGCGGCATGACCAGACAGGAGGCGTCCGCGGCTGCCGTCGATGCGCTCGGGGCCGTGGTGAAGCCGTCGGTGACGCGGGGCCTCGCCGTGCTGGTGTGCGGCGACAAGCCCTCGGCGGCCAAGGTCGCCAAGGCGCGCCAGCTCGGCGTCGAGGTCCTCACTGAGGACGAGTTCCGCGCCCTGCTCGCACAACCGCCAGCCAAGCACTGACGCCGCGGCAATCTAGGGCCCGACCAGGCTTGGGACGAGCGTTGTCGACAAGTGTCACTGTAATACGCACGGCGACGAAGAGTTTGAAGAAGAGGAGAAGGAAGTTGCGGCAACAAGAGAGAGAGGTGAGACAGAGGGCAGAGGGGTTAGTTTCACTCTCCTATCCACCCAAGATCGAAAAAAGATGAAGTCGTCGTCATTTTCTTCGATGTTCTCCCTCCTCGTCGTGGCGGTGTTTGTGGCGCATGTCCAGGGCTTTGGCGCTCTCGGGCACCGCACCGTCGCTCAGCTGGCCTACGGCCGCCTCAACGCGCCCACCAAGGCCGTACGTACACCTGCAACGTCGGACATTAAAACTGAACTAAAGTTTGGTCCCTTCTTCTCCTTGGCCCAGGCTGTGGACCGGTACTTGGTTGGCTTGTCCCTGGCCAGCGCCGCGGTCTACCCCGACACGTTCCGCTCGCAGGTTCGCTCCATCAGTGTTGTGTGCGTGCGTGCGAGCTCGTGCACGCACGAACCGGTGTGGGTGGGCACAATCTCACGTGGAGCCATACATCACACCACGACGGTTCTATTCCCCAAGGGAGGAGCGTGGAGCGGCAACCTCCACTTTGTTAACTTCCCCAGGGACGCCGTGCGCTATCTGCCCGCCTACTGCGGCGAACCGGCCGATTGCGTCGTCTCCGCCATCGCCAACTACACTCGTAACGCGTCTCCCTCCTCTCCCCCTAGCTCGTGACCTTGCCATCAGATCTCAACACTCACGCACACACGCACGCACATGTACACGCACATGCACTCGATCACACAGGGCGTCTGCACCTGGAAGGCCTGAGGGGCCCCACGTGTGGCTTTGCCAGAGGGAACGAACCCTGCCCTCTCTCCTTCCTGACTCACTTTGTCGGCGACATCCATCAGCCCATGCACGTGCGTCACCACCGCCTCGTAGTCACACGCACACGCACACACACACGTCGTATCTCCCTCCTGGTTCTGATCTGATCGCACTCATCCGTGTCCGCAGTGCGGGTATGCGGATGACAAGGGCGGCAACAACGTCAAGGTCACCTTCTTCGGCAAGTCGACCAACCTCCACTCGCTGTGGGATTCGGTCATGCTCGAGAGGTGCGCTCGCCGCCCGCCCGCCGCGCATCATCGCCATAGCCATGCGCTGATCGTGTGGTGTGTATGTTTGTGTGCGTCAGGTTTGAGCCCAACGAGGAGCGGCTGGTGCAGTATCTGGCGGAGGTGATAGCGGCCGACCCGGCCAAGGTCGAGGAGTGGTTGGCTGCGGACCCGATCGAGTGGGCCGATGAGAGCTTCCACGTCGTCGCGCACAATGCCTATCACTTCCAGGAGCCGCAAGGTACCGCGCGGTGCAACACAGGGCAAGTCAAGAAGCGGACGAGCGTGGAGATCACCGAGGAGTACTACGCCCACAGCATGCCTATCATCTTGGAGCGGCTCGCCGCTGCCGGCGTGCGCCTCGCTCACATCATCAACCAGGCGCTTCCCTGAGCCGCCCCGAACTTGTCTGTTTATCGGAGTTAAAATTTCTTCAGTTAACAACGCCACAGTGCTTCATTTTGCTGGTCGTGAGCAGAGTCCAGTACACAACATGGAGAGCACACAACCAGCGGAAGAGAGCACACAAGCAGCTGTTCCCCAATGGGTGAGCGTGACGCACGCATCGGTGGCGGGGGTCGCAGGCCGCACGAGCGGCGGTGGCACGACGTCGGTGTGGCAGTGGCTCACGCCCGAGACGGTGGCAGCAGCCGAAAAGGCGGCCGGTGCCGTAGAGAGCCGCGAGGAGTCGGCCTGGCGCGACCGTAGGAAAGAGGGCGTGGTCAAGGGCACGCCGCCGTGCGAACGGATGGCGCACACGGCTTCGGCGCTCGGACCCGACGGCACCGAGGTGCTGGTGTTTGGCGGCATCTCCATCAACCAGCAGTATCTCAGCGACTCCTACTTGCTCAACACCAGTACGCCTGCATACTCACACACATGCACATGCACGACACTGTCACGCCCCAAGGCCAGGTATCTGAACTTAACTTAAATTTAACTTAACTCCTATGGTCGCGCAGAGGAGTGGGAATGGACCGACGTGACAAAGAAGGGAGCCTCCCCTACGCCGCGAGCCTATCACACAGCCTCGGTGATCTCGGGCAACAGGTCCTCCTCCTCCCTCTGCTGTGCCCTGATGGCTTGCGTGCGTGCACGGTGAGTCGTGAGTTGATCGTGCGCAATCTCGTTTGACGCGAGGACCGCAGGGTGGTGATCATCGGAGGCGAGCACATAGATGAGAAGAATTACTGGAATCGCAGTACGCTCCCTTGTCTCCTCAGTGTCTGATGGTTGCAGTTGCTGCGCTCCGTACGGGTACGAGACGCCAACACCTTGGCTGTGCGTCACTTGCTGTGTGCGCAGCGCAAGAGCTCTCGCTGGAAAAGGTCGACGTGTTCGACTTGGCCACCAGGTCGTGGACCTCTGTCGCGGCTGCAGTCATGATTCGGCCCAAGCCCGGACCGATGCCTCCTTCACCCCGCGCGGGTACGAGACGCCAACCTTGGCTGTGCGTCGCAAGGATCTTTACGCACGCACGCACGCACGCACGCACGCACGCACGCAGACGACCAACCCGCGTTCATCTTTGTTGGATGGTTGGTCTGTGGTGCACCTCTATCCAGGACACGCGGCAGTGGTGCTCAAGGGAGACCGCATCCTCGTCTATGGAGGGACCAAGAAAGAGCTTGTCCGCGATCCCTACCTGTGGGTGCTTCACACCTACCCGAGTACGCGCTCGCTCTACTCAACGCACGCACCACCGCATGACTGTGCACAGTGAACTCACCTCACGATCGCGCCGTCTAGCGGTGACTCCCTGGCGCTGGGAACCGATATCGATACATGCGCAGCTGCCACAGCCACGGTTCGGGTGAGTTTGCCGCACGCACGCACGCACGCACCTGCCAAACTTGGCGGCGAGCGCTCAACGCCCGCTCGTGTCGTTAACGTTGCTGCGCGCGTGTGCAGGCACACCATGGTGACCGTAAACGACTCCTCGGCGCTGCTCTTTGGCGGAAAGAACTATGAGCACCCTCTCGACGACGTCCACCTCATCTCTCCGGGTACCGCCGCCTGCCTTGGCCCGTACCCTCAGCTGGCGCCGTCTGATCCTGATCACACACGCGCCATGTGGCGATTGAATGTACGCACAGACTTTAGGGAAACGGACCATCTCAAGCCGTTAGACGATGCCGAGAGCTTCCCCGTGCCGAGCCTGTTTGGTCAAACTGCGTTGCAGATCGGCTCGCAGATGGTGGTCATCGGTGGCAAGGCGCACAACTCCAGTTCGACCGAGATCTACGTGTTCGATCTGCGTACGTGAGCGAGTGCGGCCTTGTGGTGCGAATGGTGGTGCACCCTCTCTTGCTAACCGTGCACGCGTACACGCGTCGTGCAGAGCATCGCATGTGGAAGAAGCAGGAGACGAGCATCAGCGACTACTTGCCGCGGTACTACCACGCCTGCTGCGTGTTTGGCGGCAACAAGATCCTCATGTTCGGCGGTACGCCATTGATTGCGTTGATCTGTGGTTGATCAGGGGACTGACAGCGTTCGTCTGCGCGTTGTCATCCGCTTATGTGCTCCAGGCTATAACATGGAGTGGGGTTGTCAGAACGACATCGCCATCCTTGAGACAGGTGTGCGTCGTGTATTGGATGTCGCGTGCGTGTGCCTAAGCCACTTGATGGCGAGAGCGCGCAGAAGGGCAGAGGGCACTGACGCAGAGTTGCGTTGCATGCAGGCATCGTGACCAGCGGGCTCGTCATGGACCTGAGTCGCCTGCTTAAGTCCACAAAGCTCAGCGACTTCACCATCCGCGTCCGCACTGCAGGGTACGTTGTGGGCAACATTGAAACGCACACTCGCGCGCGCTGCTGATGTGATGAGCTCGTGCAGGCATGAGGCCCACCTCATCGCAACGCACCGAGCGCTCGTGGCGGTGCGTTGCCCATCGCTGCTCCCTGTGGAGGGGTCCAGCGCCGATGACATGGTCGACGTGGAGGGCAGCCCTGAGGCGTGGGACCAGTTCGTGCACTTCCTCTACACCGGCCTGTTTGATCAAGCCGCCCTCGATGACGATCCCGTCAACTCTCCGAGCGGCACTAGCCAGGCCAGGAAGCTCCTCACGTCCGACCGCAGCGGCCTTGTGTCGGAGCTACTGTCCATCAACGAGCTACACCCCATTGTCGGACTGGCCGACGTCCTGGAGAGCTCACTGGGCGGCGTACGACATTCCCTGCCCGGCAAGGAGGACATTCACGAAGCGACCCTGGCGCCGCTGGTCGATGCGCTCCAGGCCATGCTCTCGACGGTGCAGCAGAGCGGTGACAGCGAGACGTCGCCAGAGGCCAAGCGGATGTGGAAGGACATCACGCTCAAGCTGCAGTGCGACGACGACGGCGAAGCGCCAGTGCGAGCCGCGCATCGCTTCATGCTCGCCGCCAGGAGTACGCCCTCCAGTTTGCTCTGGCTCTGAGGCATGAGAGTAGCTGCTAACGATCGCACGCACACGCACACGCACACGCACACGCACACCAGGTGACTACTTCAAGGCTATGCTGCGCTTCGACGGCCAGGAGCAGTCGGATGAGGAGCGGATCCTGCTGCTCAGCGAGAGCGTAACGCCACACGCCCTCGATGTCATCCTCGCGTTCCTCTACACTGATCGGTACCACCATTGACACCCCCACGTCCTTGCTGTGTGCGGACGATCATGTGCATGACCTGGGGCGGTGGCGGCAACAGAGTGGACCTGAGCAAGCTGGAGGTGGACGAAGCGCTGGAGCTGGTGGGCGTGGCCAACGAGTACATGCTGGCCGAGCTGAAGCTGTTCGTGGAGCGATTCGTCATCGTCAGCGGAGCGGTGGACGAGGAGAACGTGTTCTACGTGCTAGATATGAGCGATCACTTTGACGCACACGAGCTGCGCTACCACTGCATCGGCCTCCTGGCCACCAGCACCAACGACAGCCCGGCGTTCCAACAGCAGCTCGCGGCCCTGCCCTCCCACCTCACCCAAGCCATACGCGAACGCAGCCCCGACACCATTTCCCCTTGGGTATCTTGATTACATTTGGGCGCTCTTTGGCAGAGTAAGCAGTCCGAGCCAAGACAGCCCCTTTGCCTGGGACAGCGCGCGTCTCCCTCTTTGCGCCAGTGCGCCGCTGTAGTGTCTGGTGGGTGCTTGGCAAGCGAGACCGGCTCCGATGCCGATCGTGTCGGGCCCGAGAGTGCAGCCGCCCACCAAGATCAGGTCTGTGCGGGCATATCGTAGGCAAGAACTGCCTCGGGCTCACGGAAGACTGCTCGCGGTGGCTGTCGGTGATGCGAGGGCCCAGCCCCATACCCACTGACAAGAGCGCCTACTACTACTGGCTCTCACAACACTACGCTACGCCACCGACGCCCAGTACGCTTTGCCACCAGCCTTTAGCCTTGAAATTTTGACTCCCAGATCTCACCGTGCCGCGATACGGGACCGGTAGGGCGCTGTTACTGGGCCTGCCACACACGGAATTGCGCCCGATCGATGGCGTGGTGCTGGCCCTGTACCCCGATCTCAACGGCCAGACCAGCGTGCACGCTCATTCTGCTCGCCCACGGCGTTCCACGAGATCGTGCCGGACACGTGGACATGAGAGACGTGCGCATTATCCTCCTCGTCTCCTTTGATAAGATCGTGGTTCTCTCGGTCGACGACCTCACGCAGGTGGGCTTTGCCAAGGTACGCGAGCCTTGGCCTTACGCTAAGCTTGGGACCTCCCTCATACACCATGATGCTGTCGTACTCTTGCTTTGCGCAATAGAACTGATTCTCATTGTGACAGATACCAGAGAGCAACATCTCGATGTCCTCGCTGGTGGACGTCAGCTATCAGCGCAATCAAGGCTACGACGATCAGCTGTTCGTCGTTCGTGGCGGCACCGCCGGGCAGCTGACGCCGACCGAAATCATCAACTATCAGGTCAACGTCACGCAGCAGGTTAGATGGCACTCTCTCTTGCCAGCACGATCTGCTGACTCAACGAGCTGAGGCGATTGATGTGTTGTGGTGGCATGTGGTGGCCTGCGGGGCGGACCAGGACGTGACGCTCACGTTCGGACACTTCACGTACCTCCAAGGTGAATCGAACACCATGTTCATCAACGACAACGCCACACATCTGTTTTGGACGCAGGTTGAGCTGAACCCGGATTGGGGGGCCAAGGAAGGAGTGCTGTATGCCTACGGCTCGTTCCGCCACGGCACGTCCTACTTCAGCTCTCGGCCTTCCGTACGCAGCCTCTTGTTCCATTCTCGCGATTTCTCATGTCGCTTTGTCTCCTCTCATCAGGCGAGGTGGGGAGCACACGCCTTCAGCAGCCTATCGCAGGTGAACGCCATGATGATCACCTCCACCGACAGCCTTCCCGGCCAAACTGGTGCGAACAGCTGACCTCTCTCGTTGTGTTTGTTTGCATAGACACCACCCGGACCTAAATTCCACCACACAGGCTTCACGATCCAGGCAGTGTACCACAACGAGAGCTTGCCTTCTCTCAGGCTCGGCGATCCGTTGATTGTGGCCGATTCGGTGCTGCCTTCTCTAGGCCACGGTGTTGGTTCGTGTACCAATCCAATCAACACCACACGTCCATCACTGCGAACGAGCTCACACAAAATCTATCCTGGTGTTGGCGCTAGGCAGGTGTGACGGCACCCAGCGCGGACTTTGGCGTCGTGATGGCGACCCAGACCACAACAGGCCAGTTGTGCCTCAAGCTCTTCTTGCACTGCCCCGGTGGAACTGGGGAAGACTGCGGGGACGATTAGTGACACCAGCTCTTGCAGGTCATGTTCCTCCATCAGCGCACACTGATTTTATGTCCGACGTTGGGATCACTGTGCATTGCTGCTGGCTGTGTTGGGGGTGGTGAGCTCAGTGATGATGGCCTCCACGACTGATGGTTTGTCCTCGTCGCCCAAGTCCTCAAAGACCTGTGCCACGCAGAGCTCCAGCAGAGACGAGAGGTTGAGCTGCGTCACCGACGAGATCTCCACGTAGGTCACAGCGTCGATCCGCTTGGCCAGCTGCTCGGCCTCCTCCTTGCTCACCTTGCGTCGCGTTCGCTTCATCGACGCGTTGGCGTCCGCCAGCACGATCTCGCCGCCATCGCGGCTGCGGAGCGACATGGAAAGCGGTCGCGCGCGTTCGGGCTCAGGCTCGGGCTCGTCGTCCTCATCGTCGGCGATGTCGACCTTGGTGCCGACGAGGATCTTGGTGCAGGAGGTGCTCCACGTCTTGATCTCCTCGGTCCAGTAGCGGACGATGTTGGCGAACGACTCACGGTTGGTGACGTCGAACGTGAGGATGAAGACGTCGACGTCCTTGTAGTGCCATGGTCGCAGATGGCGGAAGCCCTCGTACTCGCCCGCCGTGTCCAGGAACTCGATCACGATCTCTCGTCGCTCCTTGACCTCCTCCTTTGACTTGATCGGCTCCTCGGCCTTCTCCTTCAGCTCCTCCTCGTCCTTCTTGTCCTGCACCTCAGCGGCCTTGTTGTCCTGCGTCTGTTGCTCTTCCATCTTCTCCTGCTCTAGTTGCTTCTGGAGGTGCTCGAGAAGGAGCGCCCTGGAGCTGAGGCAGTAGTTAAAGTAGAGCCAGTCGTAGACCGTGGAGGGCAGGGCGAGTTCGGCCGGATAGCGACCCTCTCGCCACGTCGCCAGCAGTGTCGACTTGCCCACGCCTGCTCTCATCAGATCAACGGTCAGTGCACGGAGGACGCACGCACGCACGCACGCACGCACGCGCACGCACGCACGCAACGATGACGACAACACAGGAGAGCAGAGAGGTACGCTTACCGGAATCGCCGACGCAGGCGCAGCGCATGATGTTGGGCTTGAGCGGGTGGAACCGCCGCTTGGGTGGTCGGATGGAGTTGGAGATGAGCGACAGCGTGGCCTCGCCCATGTTGCTCACCGTCTCCAGCGCCGCCGACGCCTCATCGAACGCGCTCGTGGCCAGCTGTGATATGCCTGTAGGTGTGTGGGAGAATAAATCAGCCAATAGGAAATTAATTCGGTAACTAAATTTTTAAGTACAAAATAAAAATAAATAAATAATAAAGATAATGGAGGGGCGGGTACCATCGACAGTGTCTTTGCCAGCTTGCGCCACGCCCTCCACGCCCTGCCGTGTCACCTGTCGCATTTAAATAAATATATTTAATAAAAAAAAAGGATTTGATGAAATGTGAGGACGAGGGGAGAGGCACGTACGAGGACTGCACTGTCTGTGAGCGCCTCGATCTCCTTGACCATGTTTCGCATGAAATTCATCTTTGCTGCTGCTGTTGTGTTGCTGTTGTTATTGTTGGTATCTCTCTCGTACTCCTCGACGAGGTCACATATGTCGGGGCCCGAGAGGTTTGAAGATCTTATGAGCCGGAGACGAACGAGATGTGTGTCGTGGGTTTGCGTTTGTGGGGATGGGGGGTACGACTGTGTGCGAACTGAGAACTGTGAGCCCCCCCCCCCACGATTCAAACAACGGGCCTCGGCAATGTGTCGATGGCCTACCTCAACTACCCCACCAAGGTGATCCTCCGATCGGCCAAGGGGATCCCGGC
>CDFA01020987.1:0-12150 GCA_000826305.1 Acanthamoeba healyi
TCCACCTTTGTGCCACTTGTCGCCATGACTCCCCCTGCTGCTGTGTGCTCACGTATCTGTTCAAGCCCTCTCCCTCCCCTTTGACAGCCCGTCGAACTGTGGGTATGAACTGAAATTTTATAAATTCCTGGAATTGCAAACAGCTTTAGTTTTTATATAAATTTATTTATTATTTACGACAAGATGCTGCTCCGATGTGGCGGGGGCGGGCTACGGCTCCAGTTCGGCGTCCACGCGCACGTCTCAGCGTGGAGGACCGCAGCGACGCTCACGCGTCGAGTCGATCACGCAGCAGTCGTGCCAAATCGCATCTGCACCGCCGGCGGCGGCAGCACCGCGTCCGTCTTCCCGCCGCTGCTCCACTACAGCCGCCGGCACACGTTCGCGACTGCAGCGAAGGAGACCACAACGAAGAAGACCACAAGGCGAGTTAAGTCATCCACGACCACGACCAAGACCAGCGGCAAGGAGGAGGCGATGCAGGACGCGACGCGAGCGCGGGCGCGGATGGACGAGCTGGCGCGGCAGTTGGAGGCGGCCAACCGCGCCTACTACGCGAGCGCCGAGGTCGACCCGGCGTCGGGTCTGGTGATGAGTGACGCCGAGTACGACGCGCTGTTTGACGAGCTCAAGCGGCTCGAGGCGCGGTGGCCGCACGAGGCATCGACGCTCTTCACCGCCGACCGACCCAGTCCCACCCAGCAGGTGGGCTACCGCCCGCTGGCCGAGGTACGTGTCGTCCTCCATGGCATCAAGCACGATCGCACGCCTCACACTGATCTGATGTGGCGCTAGGAGAGCGGGCTGCTCGAGCACGCGACGCCCATGCTCTCGCTGGCCAACACGTACGACCCGCAAGGTATGAAGGAGGAGGAGGATGAGGATCAGGACGCGTGACTTCTTGGCCTGTGTCCACCTGACGCTCTAGCGTGTCATGTCGTGGGTTGTGTGTGATGCGAGCATTCAGAGCTGGCGCAGTTTGACACTCGCGTACGCAAGCTGATATCAGCTGCATCTCCTGACGCACAGGTGTGTGTGTGTGTGTGTGGCGATTGCGTGCGTGCGTGGTGGCTGATTAGCTCCCTGATGAGGCTGACTCTCCTCCGTTGCGTTGGTCACACCAGAAGCCGATCAAATATGTCGCTGAGCTCAAATACGATGGAGTCGCGGTGAGCCTGCACTACCAGGACGGCAAGCTCGTACGCGCGCTGAGCAGAGGCAACGGACGGTACGGAGCTCTTGCTCCACTTGACGCCGTCTCAGTGTCTCACGCGTCCCTTACCTCTCGTCCACAGCGTGGGCGAGGACATCACCGCCAAGGTGAAGCGGCTCACCAGCGGAGTGCCCATGCAAGTGGGTACGCGGCGTCTCCTCCAGCTCTTGCGTTGCAGTCGTGGCTCACATCGGCATCGTTCTCTCCTCTCCTCTCTCTCGCACGCGCCAGACGTGTCGTCGCTGGGCATCAGGGACTTTGAAGTGCGAGGCGAGCTGGTGATGTCCAAGGAGGAGTTCGCCTCACTCAACGCCATACAGCGAGAGGCGGGGGAGAGGGAGTACTCCAATCCTCGGAACCTCGTCGCCGGCGTGCTCAACCGGTACTAGTAGTCGCCTACTCGCCCTCACGCCAGCTGCTGCACGCGCGAATGCTGCTGATGGTGAACAACCGATCCCGCAGGAAGCAGGATACGAGCCTGGGCGCCCGCGGCAAGCCATTCAACCTCATTTGCTACACGCTCATGAGCCTCGACTCAGCCGAGGCCAGCTCACAGTCAGACGGGCAGCTGCTGCCATCACATCGTGCGCGGCTCGAGTGGCTGCACGACAGGGGATTCACGATCGACGCCAAGGCCACCCTGTGCGGCGACCTCGAGTCGATGGTCAAGTTCGTCGGCGAGTGGGACAACACACAGCTGCGCGAGGAGTTCCCCTATCTCATCGACGGCGTGGTGGTCAAGGTAGACGACATCGCGCAGCAGCGCGCTCTGGGTGCCAACAACCGCGCACCCAAGTGGGCGGTGGCCTACAAGTTCGGGGCCAGCAAGGCCGTCACACAGCTGCGCGACATCGTCTATCAGGTGGGCCGGTCGGGCAAGGTCACGCCCGTCGCGGAGCTGCAGCCCGTGCATCTGATGGGATCGCTCATCTCGCGAGCGACTCTCCACAACGCAGCCTACGTCGAGCACCTCGCCCTCAAGAAGGTACGCACAACGCGTGCGTGCTTGAGATCGCAATCACTCCATTGGCGGGGCTGTGTCCTCACTCATGTCGTCCGTTCAATGCACACGCCAGGGGGACATGGTGACAGTTGAGAAGGCGGCTGACGTAATCCCCAAGGTCAGTGGTGTCGTCGCTGCGACCACGCTTGGCGATACACGCACCAAGCGACCTGATGCCAGCGCCCGTGCGTGCATGACGACGCCGCGCTGCCCGTGTGAGCGACGGGTGACGCTCGTGCGCGAGGACATCGACCTCCACTGCCGGGAGTCGGACTGCCCGGAGGTGGCCATCGCTCGGATCGTCCACTTCGCCTCCAAGCAGGCTATGGACATCGAGGGCCTGGGCGAGGGCCTCGTGCGCGATCTCTTCCGCCAGGGCCTGCTGCGCTCCGCCGCAGACATCTACACGCTGCTCGACGGCGAAAGCGACGACGACGCTGTCAGCAAGCGCGCTCTATTGGCCGAGCGCAAAGGGTGGGGCGAGAAGAAGATCGCCAACCTGCTGCGGAGCGTGGAGCGGAGCAAGCACAGCCGGGACCTCGGCTCGTTTCTCTTTGCCCTCGGCATTCCCCATCTTGGCAAGCACACCGCTCAGCTGTTGGTGGTACGAGCATTGCACTGTGTGCGCGTTGTGTGCGTGCGCGTCGAGTGTGTCTCTGTGGTTTGGCGCTCACTCCGATTTTGCCGCATCAGGACCGCTTCAGCAACTTCGAATCACTGATGACAGCGACCGAGGAGGATCTGCGCGGGATGCACGGAGTGGGCGACATCATCTCAGCTTCCCTCACGCACTTCCTCGCCGATCCGAAGAACAGACAAGACCTCAAGCGGTTCGCTCTCTCTCTCTCTCTCTCAGGCGTGGGCCTGCGCACGTTGCACACACGCTCATCGCGCGCACGCACGCACACGCATAGACTGTACGCAATCTGTAGGCCCAAGGAGAGCACTACGACTGCCGGCAGCGTCAAGATGTCAAGCCAACAGACTGGCGACGAGGCCGTCGGAGGGCCACGCATGAGCGTGTCATTCACGGGGACGCTCAGCGGCATGACCAGACAGGAGGCGTCCGCGGCTGCCGTCGATGCGCTCGGGGCCGTGGTGAAGCCGTCGGTGACGCGGGGCCTCGCCGTGCTGGTGTGCGGCGACAAGCCCTCGGCGGCCAAGGTCGCCAAGGCGCGCCAGCTCGGCGTCGAGGTCCTCACTGAGGACGAGTTCCGCGCCCTGCTCGCACAACCGCCAGCCAAGCACTGACGCCGCGGCAATCTAGGGCCCGACCAGGCTTGGGACGAGCGTTGTCGACAAGTGTCACTGTAATACGCACGGCGACGAAGAGTTTGAAGAAGAGGAGAAGGAAGTTGCGGCAACAAGAGAGAGAGGTGAGACAGAGGGCAGAGGGGTTAGTTTCACTCTCCTATCCACCCAAGATCGAAAAAAGATGAAGTCGTCGTCATTTTCTTCGATGTTCTCCCTCCTCGTCGTGGCGGTGTTTGTGGCGCATGTCCAGGGCTTTGGCGCTCTCGGGCACCGCACCGTCGCTCAGCTGGCCTACGGCCGCCTCAACGCGCCCACCAAGGCCGTACGTACACCTGCAACGTCGGACATTAAAACTGAACTAAAGTTTGGTCCCTTCTTCTCCTTGGCCCAGGCTGTGGACCGGTACTTGGTTGGCTTGTCCCTGGCCAGCGCCGCGGTCTACCCCGACACGTTCCGCTCGCAGGTTCGCTCCATCAGTGTTGTGTGCGTGCGTGCGAGCTCGTGCACGCACGAACCGGTGTGGGTGGGCACAATCTCACGTGGAGCCATACATCACACCACGACGGTTCTATTCCCCAAGGGAGGAGCGTGGAGCGGCAACCTCCACTTTGTTAACTTCCCCAGGGACGCCGTGCGCTATCTGCCCGCCTACTGCGGCGAACCGGCCGATTGCGTCGTCTCCGCCATCGCCAACTACACTCGTAACGCGTCTCCCTCCTCTCCCCCTAGCTCGTGACCTTGCCATCAGATCTCAACACTCACGCACACACGCACGCACATGTACACGCACATGCACTCGATCACACAGGGCGTCTGCACCTGGAAGGCCTGAGGGGCCCCACGTGTGGCTTTGCCAGAGGGAACGAACCCTGCCCTCTCTCCTTCCTGACTCACTTTGTCGGCGACATCCATCAGCCCATGCACGTGCGTCACCACCGCCTCGTAGTCACACGCACACGCACACACACACGTCGTATCTCCCTCCTGGTTCTGATCTGATCGCACTCATCCGTGTCCGCAGTGCGGGTATGCGGATGACAAGGGCGGCAACAACGTCAAGGTCACCTTCTTCGGCAAGTCGACCAACCTCCACTCGCTGTGGGATTCGGTCATGCTCGAGAGGTGCGCTCGCCGCCCGCCCGCCGCGCATCATCGCCATAGCCATGCGCTGATCGTGTGGTGTGTATGTTTGTGTGCGTCAGGTTTGAGCCCAACGAGGAGCGGCTGGTGCAGTATCTGGCGGAGGTGATAGCGGCCGACCCGGCCAAGGTCGAGGAGTGGTTGGCTGCGGACCCGATCGAGTGGGCCGATGAGAGCTTCCACGTCGTCGCGCACAATGCCTATCACTTCCAGGAGCCGCAAGGTACCGCGCGGTGCAACACAGGGCAAGTCAAGAAGCGGACGAGCGTGGAGATCACCGAGGAGTACTACGCCCACAGCATGCCTATCATCTTGGAGCGGCTCGCCGCTGCCGGCGTGCGCCTCGCTCACATCATCAACCAGGCGCTTCCCTGAGCCGCCCCGAACTTGTCTGTTTATCGGAGTTAAAATTTCTTCAGTTAACAACGCCACAGTGCTTCATTTTGCTGGTCGTGAGCAGAGTCCAGTACACAACATGGAGAGCACACAACCAGCGGAAGAGAGCACACAAGCAGCTGTTCCCCAATGGGTGAGCGTGACGCACGCATCGGTGGCGGGGGTCGCAGGCCGCACGAGCGGCGGTGGCACGACGTCGGTGTGGCAGTGGCTCACGCCCGAGACGGTGGCAGCAGCCGAAAAGGCGGCCGGTGCCGTAGAGAGCCGCGAGGAGTCGGCCTGGCGCGACCGTAGGAAAGAGGGCGTGGTCAAGGGCACGCCGCCGTGCGAACGGATGGCGCACACGGCTTCGGCGCTCGGACCCGACGGCACCGAGGTGCTGGTGTTTGGCGGCATCTCCATCAACCAGCAGTATCTCAGCGACTCCTACTTGCTCAACACCAGTACGCCTGCATACTCACACACATGCACATGCACGACACTGTCACGCCCCAAGGCCAGGTATCTGAACTTAACTTAAATTTAACTTAACTCCTATGGTCGCGCAGAGGAGTGGGAATGGACCGACGTGACAAAGAAGGGAGCCTCCCCTACGCCGCGAGCCTATCACACAGCCTCGGTGATCTCGGGCAACAGGTCCTCCTCCTCCCTCTGCTGTGCCCTGATGGCTTGCGTGCGTGCACGGTGAGTCGTGAGTTGATCGTGCGCAATCTCGTTTGACGCGAGGACCGCAGGGTGGTGATCATCGGAGGCGAGCACATAGATGAGAAGAATTACTGGAATCGCAGTACGCTCCCTTGTCTCCTCAGTGTCTGATGGTTGCAGTTGCTGCGCTCCGTACGGGTACGAGACGCCAACACCTTGGCTGTGCGTCACTTGCTGTGTGCGCAGCGCAAGAGCTCTCGCTGGAAAAGGTCGACGTGTTCGACTTGGCCACCAGGTCGTGGACCTCTGTCGCGGCTGCAGTCATGATTCGGCCCAAGCCCGGACCGATGCCTCCTTCACCCCGCGCGGGTACGAGACGCCAACCTTGGCTGTGCGTCGCAAGGATCTTTACGCACGCACGCACGCACGCACGCACGCACGCACGCAGACGACCAACCCGCGTTCATCTTTGTTGGATGGTTGGTCTGTGGTGCACCTCTATCCAGGACACGCGGCAGTGGTGCTCAAGGGAGACCGCATCCTCGTCTATGGAGGGACCAAGAAAGAGCTTGTCCGCGATCCCTACCTGTGGGTGCTTCACACCTACCCGAGTACGCGCTCGCTCTACTCAACGCACGCACCACCGCATGACTGTGCACAGTGAACTCACCTCACGATCGCGCCGTCTAGCGGTGACTCCCTGGCGCTGGGAACCGATATCGATACATGCGCAGCTGCCACAGCCACGGTTCGGGTGAGTTTGCCGCACGCACGCACGCACGCACCTGCCAAACTTGGCGGCGAGCGCTCAACGCCCGCTCGTGTCGTTAACGTTGCTGCGCGCGTGTGCAGGCACACCATGGTGACCGTAAACGACTCCTCGGCGCTGCTCTTTGGCGGAAAGAACTATGAGCACCCTCTCGACGACGTCCACCTCATCTCTCCGGGTACCGCCGCCTGCCTTGGCCCGTACCCTCAGCTGGCGCCGTCTGATCCTGATCACACACGCGCCATGTGGCGATTGAATGTACGCACAGACTTTAGGGAAACGGACCATCTCAAGCCGTTAGACGATGCCGAGAGCTTCCCCGTGCCGAGCCTGTTTGGTCAAACTGCGTTGCAGATCGGCTCGCAGATGGTGGTCATCGGTGGCAAGGCGCACAACTCCAGTTCGACCGAGATCTACGTGTTCGATCTGCGTACGTGAGCGAGTGCGGCCTTGTGGTGCGAATGGTGGTGCACCCTCTCTTGCTAACCGTGCACGCGTACACGCGTCGTGCAGAGCATCGCATGTGGAAGAAGCAGGAGACGAGCATCAGCGACTACTTGCCGCGGTACTACCACGCCTGCTGCGTGTTTGGCGGCAACAAGATCCTCATGTTCGGCGGTACGCCATTGATTGCGTTGATCTGTGGTTGATCAGGGGACTGACAGCGTTCGTCTGCGCGTTGTCATCCGCTTATGTGCTCCAGGCTATAACATGGAGTGGGGTTGTCAGAACGACATCGCCATCCTTGAGACAGGTGTGCGTCGTGTATTGGATGTCGCGTGCGTGTGCCTAAGCCACTTGATGGCGAGAGCGCGCAGAAGGGCAGAGGGCACTGACGCAGAGTTGCGTTGCATGCAGGCATCGTGACCAGCGGGCTCGTCATGGACCTGAGTCGCCTGCTTAAGTCCACAAAGCTCAGCGACTTCACCATCCGCGTCCGCACTGCAGGGTACGTTGTGGGCAACATTGAAACGCACACTCGCGCGCGCTGCTGATGTGATGAGCTCGTGCAGGCATGAGGCCCACCTCATCGCAACGCACCGAGCGCTCGTGGCGGTGCGTTGCCCATCGCTGCTCCCTGTGGAGGGGTCCAGCGCCGATGACATGGTCGACGTGGAGGGCAGCCCTGAGGCGTGGGACCAGTTCGTGCACTTCCTCTACACCGGCCTGTTTGATCAAGCCGCCCTCGATGACGATCCCGTCAACTCTCCGAGCGGCACTAGCCAGGCCAGGAAGCTCCTCACGTCCGACCGCAGCGGCCTTGTGTCGGAGCTACTGTCCATCAACGAGCTACACCCCATTGTCGGACTGGCCGACGTCCTGGAGAGCTCACTGGGCGGCGTACGACATTCCCTGCCCGGCAAGGAGGACATTCACGAAGCGACCCTGGCGCCGCTGGTCGATGCGCTCCAGGCCATGCTCTCGACGGTGCAGCAGAGCGGTGACAGCGAGACGTCGCCAGAGGCCAAGCGGATGTGGAAGGACATCACGCTCAAGCTGCAGTGCGACGACGACGGCGAAGCGCCAGTGCGAGCCGCGCATCGCTTCATGCTCGCCGCCAGGAGTACGCCCTCCAGTTTGCTCTGGCTCTGAGGCATGAGAGTAGCTGCTAACGATCGCACGCACACGCACACGCACACGCACACGCACACCAGGTGACTACTTCAAGGCTATGCTGCGCTTCGACGGCCAGGAGCAGTCGGATGAGGAGCGGATCCTGCTGCTCAGCGAGAGCGTAACGCCACACGCCCTCGATGTCATCCTCGCGTTCCTCTACACTGATCGGTACCACCATTGACACCCCCACGTCCTTGCTGTGTGCGGACGATCATGTGCATGACCTGGGGCGGTGGCGGCAACAGAGTGGACCTGAGCAAGCTGGAGGTGGACGAAGCGCTGGAGCTGGTGGGCGTGGCCAACGAGTACATGCTGGCCGAGCTGAAGCTGTTCGTGGAGCGATTCGTCATCGTCAGCGGAGCGGTGGACGAGGAGAACGTGTTCTACGTGCTAGATATGAGCGATCACTTTGACGCACACGAGCTGCGCTACCACTGCATCGGCCTCCTGGCCACCAGCACCAACGACAGCCCGGCGTTCCAACAGCAGCTCGCGGCCCTGCCCTCCCACCTCACCCAAGCCATACGCGAACGCAGCCCCGACACCATTTCCCCTTGGGTATCTTGATTACATTTGGGCGCTCTTTGGCAGAGTAAGCAGTCCGAGCCAAGACAGCCCCTTTGCCTGGGACAGCGCGCGTCTCCCTCTTTGCGCCAGTGCGCCGCTGTAGTGTCTGGTGGGTGCTTGGCAAGCGAGACCGGCTCCGATGCCGATCGTGTCGGGCCCGAGAGTGCAGCCGCCCACCAAGATCAGGTCTGTGCGGGCATATCGTAGGCAAGAACTGCCTCGGGCTCACGGAAGACTGCTCGCGGTGGCTGTCGGTGATGCGAGGGCCCAGCCCCATACCCACTGACAAGAGCGCCTACTACTACTGGCTCTCACAACACTACGCTACGCCACCGACGCCCAGTACGCTTTGCCACCAGCCTTTAGCCTTGAAATTTTGACTCCCAGATCTCACCGTGCCGCGATACGGGACCGGTAGGGCGCTGTTACTGGGCCTGCCACACACGGAATTGCGCCCGATCGATGGCGTGGTGCTGGCCCTGTACCCCGATCTCAACGGCCAGACCAGCGTGCACGCTCATTCTGCTCGCCCACGGCGTTCCACGAGATCGTGCCGGACACGTGGACATGAGAGACGTGCGCATTATCCTCCTCGTCTCCTTTGATAAGATCGTGGTTCTCTCGGTCGACGACCTCACGCAGGTGGGCTTTGCCAAGGTACGCGAGCCTTGGCCTTACGCTAAGCTTGGGACCTCCCTCATACACCATGATGCTGTCGTACTCTTGCTTTGCGCAATAGAACTGATTCTCATTGTGACAGATACCAGAGAGCAACATCTCGATGTCCTCGCTGGTGGACGTCAGCTATCAGCGCAATCAAGGCTACGACGATCAGCTGTTCGTCGTTCGTGGCGGCACCGCCGGGCAGCTGACGCCGACCGAAATCATCAACTATCAGGTCAACGTCACGCAGCAGGTTAGATGGCACTCTCTCTTGCCAGCACGATCTGCTGACTCAACGAGCTGAGGCGATTGATGTGTTGTGGTGGCATGTGGTGGCCTGCGGGGCGGACCAGGACGTGACGCTCACGTTCGGACACTTCACGTACCTCCAAGGTGAATCGAACACCATGTTCATCAACGACAACGCCACACATCTGTTTTGGACGCAGGTTGAGCTGAACCCGGATTGGGGGGCCAAGGAAGGAGTGCTGTATGCCTACGGCTCGTTCCGCCACGGCACGTCCTACTTCAGCTCTCGGCCTTCCGTACGCAGCCTCTTGTTCCATTCTCGCGATTTCTCATGTCGCTTTGTCTCCTCTCATCAGGCGAGGTGGGGAGCACACGCCTTCAGCAGCCTATCGCAGGTGAACGCCATGATGATCACCTCCACCGACAGCCTTCCCGGCCAAACTGGTGCGAACAGCTGACCTCTCTCGTTGTGTTTGTTTGCATAGACACCACCCGGACCTAAATTCCACCACACAGGCTTCACGATCCAGGCAGTGTACCACAACGAGAGCTTGCCTTCTCTCAGGCTCGGCGATCCGTTGATTGTGGCCGATTCGGTGCTGCCTTCTCTAGGCCACGGTGTTGGTTCGTGTACCAATCCAATCAACACCACACGTCCATCACTGCGAACGAGCTCACACAAAATCTATCCTGGTGTTGGCGCTAGGCAGGTGTGACGGCACCCAGCGCGGACTTTGGCGTCGTGATGGCGACCCAGACCACAACAGGCCAGTTGTGCCTCAAGCTCTTCTTGCACTGCCCCGGTGGAACTGGGGAAGACTGCGGGGACGATTAGTGACACCAGCTCTTGCAGGTCATGTTCCTCCATCAGCGCACACTGATTTTATGTCCGACGTTGGGATCACTGTGCATTGCTGCTGGCTGTGTTGGGGGTGGTGAGCTCAGTGATGATGGCCTCCACGACTGATGGTTTGTCCTCGTCGCCCAAGTCCTCAAAGACCTGTGCCACGCAGAGCTCCAGCAGAGACGAGAGGTTGAGCTGCGTCACCGACGAGATCTCCACGTAGGTCACAGCGTCGATCCGCTTGGCCAGCTGCTCGGCCTCCTCCTTGCTCACCTTGCGTCGCGTTCGCTTCATCGACGCGTTGGCGTCCGCCAGCACGATCTCGCCGCCATCGCGGCTGCGGAGCGACATGGAAAGCGGTCGCGCGCGTTCGGGCTCAGGCTCGGGCTCGTCGTCCTCATCGTCGGCGATGTCGACCTTGGTGCCGACGAGGATCTTGGTGCAGGAGGTGCTCCACGTCTTGATCTCCTCGGTCCAGTAGCGGACGATGTTGGCGAACGACTCACGGTTGGTGACGTCGAACGTGAGGATGAAGACGTCGACGTCCTTGTAGTGCCATGGTCGCAGATGGCGGAAGCCCTCGTACTCGCCCGCCGTGTCCAGGAACTCGATCACGATCTCTCGTCGCTCCTTGACCTCCTCCTTTGACTTGATCGGCTCCTCGGCCTTCTCCTTCAGCTCCTCCTCGTCCTTCTTGTCCTGCACCTCAGCGGCCTTGTTGTCCTGCGTCTGTTGCTCTTCCATCTTCTCCTGCTCTAGTTGCTTCTGGAGGTGCTCGAGAAGGAGCGCCCTGGAGCTGAGGCAGTAGTTAAAGTAGAGCCAGTCGTAGACCGTGGAGGGCAGGGCGAGTTCGGCCGGATAGCGACCCTCTCGCCACGTCGCCAGCAGTGTCGACTTGCCCACGCCTGCTCTCATCAGATCAACGGTCAGTGCACGGAGGACGCACGCACGCACGCACGCACGCACGCGCACGCACGCACGCAACGATGACGACAACACAGGAGAGCAGAGAGGTACGCTTACCGGAATCGCCGACGCAGGCGCAGCGCATGATGTTGGGCTTGAGCGGGTGGAACCGCCGCTTGGGTGGTCGGATGGAGTTGGAGATGAGCGACAGCGTGGCCTCGCCCATGTTGCTCACCGTCTCCAGCGCCGCCGACGCCTCATCGAACGCGCTCGTGGCCAGCTGTGATATGCCTGTAGGTGTGTGGGAGAATAAATCAGCCAATAGGAAATTAATTCGGTAACTAAATTTTTAAGTACAAAATAAAAATAAATAAATAATAAAGATAATGGAGGGGCGGGTACCATCGACAGTGTCTTTGCCAGCTTGCGCCACGCCCTCCACGCCCTGCCGTGTCACCTGTCGCATTTAAATAAATATATTTAATAAAAAAAAAGGATTTGATGAAATGTGAGGACGAGGGGAGAGGCACGTACGAGGACTGCACTGTCTGTGAGCGCCTCGATCTCCTTGACCATGTTTCGCATGAAATTCATCTTTGCTGCTGCTGTTGTGTTGCTGTTGTTATTGTTGGTATCTCTCTCGTACTCCTCGACGAGGTCACATATGTCGGGGCCCGAGAGGTTTGAAGATCTTATGAGCCGGAGACGAACGAGATGTGTGTCGTGGGTTTGCGTTTGTGGGGATGGGGGGTACGACTGTGTGCGAACTGAGAACTGTGAGCCCCCCCCCCCACGATTCAAACAACGGGCCTCGGCAATGTGTCGATGGCCTACCTCAACTACCCCACCAAGGTGATCCTCCGATCGGCCAAGGGGATCCCGGC
>CDFA01020992.1:0-21264 GCA_000826305.1 Acanthamoeba healyi
GGGGGGGGCTGTTTGCCGACTCTCGCCTCTTCCTCTCTGCCCTCACTCACGCTCCGGGTGGTGTGTGCAGGACCTCTCGCCACGTCAGCGGACGAGAACATTGAGACCCTGAGCCTGCACTCGGCGCTGCTCGAAGTGGCGCGAGCCAAGGGTCTCGACGCCGCGTCGCTCACGTCGTGGAACCGGGTGGGCCGCTTGTTGTTGGAGCCTGCTGGCCTGACCACCGTGGGCGACGTGCTGGCACTCCCCGCGCAGGACGTCGACGAGGACCTCCTCACCAACGACGACGCCATCGCGCAGCGAGGCAAGCACCTGCGCGAGCTGGCACTGCCGCCAGGCGTGCTGCGTGCGCTTGTCCACCTCCGCGCGGGCCACTACGACGACACCCTGCGCGGCCTCGCCGCCAACTTGGCCAAGCGGCGGCCCGCCTCCCCCTTCGCGGCCGAGAGCGAGCTTGCCGCCGCGCCCACCACCGAAGAGACCGAAGAGACCACCAAGGAGCAGGCGTAAAAAACAAAATAAATAAATAAATGAAACTAAATAATGAAATTTCGGCAACACAGAACAATTTGCGAAATGATCATTTCGCTTTAGTGAAGCTTGGGAGGCAAAAGGCGGGTGGGGGGCAGCCAAGGTTCTTTCTTTCTCTTTCTTCGGTATCACCTAACCACCATCATGTCCGACTCGCTCACGCTCAAGGGTGTCCTCCGTGGCCACAGCGGCTGGGTTAACTCCATCGCCACCACCACCGAGAACAATGACATGATCCTGTCCGCTTCCAGGGGTACGTCTACCACTCACGCGGCTCCCTGCCCCGCCAATCCCCTCAATCAATGTAATTAATTTCGTCCCTCTCAATTTGCAGACAAGACCCTGCTCGTGTGGAACCTCACCCGCGATGAGGAGAACTACGGTCAGCCCAAGAGGGCCCTCAAGGGTCACTCCCACTTCGTCAACGACGTCGTCATCTCGTCGGACGGCCAGTTCGCCCTCTCCGCCTCGTGGGGTATGCAATTTCCTTCATCCCATTGTCAATTCCATTACCGCGCCAAGGATGATTTCTAATTTGTTTTGCCCTCCCCGTAGATAACACCCTGCGTCTGTGGGACCTGAACGCCGGCACCACCACCCGCCGCTTCGTTGGTCACAGCAAGGACGTCCTGTCCGTCGCCTTCTCGGCCGACAACAGGCAGATCGTGTCGGGCTCGCGCGACAGGAGCATCAAGCTGTGGAACACCCTCGGCGAGTGCAAGTACACCATCGATGGTGAGGGTGCGCACACCGAGTGGGTCAGCTGCGTGAGGTTCTCGCCCAACGCCGCCAACCCCGTCATCGTGTCGTCCGGCTGGGACAAGCTCGTCAAGGTGTGGAACCTCCACAACTGCAGGCTCAGGACCAACCTCCGCGGTCACACCGGTTACGTCAACACCGTCACCGTCTCCCCCGACGGTTCGCTCTGCGCCTCTGGCGGCAAGGACGGCACTGCCATGCTCTGGGATCTTAACGAGGGCAAGCACCTGTCCTCGCTCGAGGGTGGTGAGATCATCCACTCGCTCGTCTTCTCGCCCAACCGCTACTGGCTCTGCGCTGCCACCACCACTGGCATCCGCATCTGGGATCTCGAGAGCAAGAGCGTCGTCGCCGAGCTCAACAAGAACAACTGCGCCGGCTTCTTCGGTGATGACGACACCCCCAAGGACAAGAACCCCACCCCCATCTCCCTCGCCTGGTCCGCCGATGGCTCCACCCTCTTTGCCGGTTACACCGACAGCGTCATCCGCGTCTTCGAGACCTCGCTGTAAGTGCTCTTCTTGTTCTCTTGTCGTGCGCGTCCCTCAAATAGACACGACCCAACATCACAACTCCACCATCGTCTCCTTCCTCGCGCCGTGCTTGACGGTATGCAAACGCATGCTCTTGATAAAACTGCATGTGTGCGGCTGGATGCCTAGGCCTAGTGGTGCTGGTGGCCAAAGAGGTCGAGCAAACGTTCGGCCGCGATGCCGACGGGCACGGTACCGCGAGCCACCTCGCCCTCGTAGCGGCCCAGCTCCCGCTGCACGTTGGGGTCCTGCTTGAACCTGTCCACGAGCTCGTCGGCGATGAGTCGCCACAGCCACTTCCGCTTCTGCTCCTCCCTGCGCCGCCACAGCTCGCCCGTCTCCTGCACGAGCACCGCCACACGAGATCGCCACACCACCGCGCCTGGTCCGTGAGACAGCCCAGCAGACACGCCGGCACACGCATGCGTGTGGACTCGCCCGTACCAGCATGACCTTGCGGTACTCGTCGAGCGAGGCAATGACGTCGTCCAGGCCCTTGCCCGTGGCGGCTGAGCACGCCAGCACCTGAGCGAGAGACTCGTTGAGTGGGAGTGCAAGCGAACAGCCAGCGGCGGCAGCAGCTCCTGGATGTGTACCTTGGGCATCCAATCGAAGGACTTGGGGTGGATCAGCTTGAGTGCGCTCTGGTACTCGAACTGCGTCTTGCGCGCGGCGTCAGCCAGATCGCCGTCGGCCTTATTCACCACGATGAGGTCGGCCAACTCCATCACGCCCTTCTTGATGCCCTGCAGCTCGTCGCCGCCTCCGGGAGACACCTGGCGCCCGGGCCACCAACACAACAGAGCATCAGTGAGAGAGGCACGATCGCGCTCGGGCGAGGCGCCAGTAGTAACGTACAAGGAGAAGGAACATGTCGACCATGGCCTCCACCGCCGTTTCCGATTGACCAACCCCCACGGTTTCCACAACGATCCTGTCGTAGCCGGCTCCCTCGCATATGGCGATCGTCTCACTCATGTACCTGGTCACTCCGCCTTCCGTTCCGCCAGCGTCCACCGCGCTCGTGTTAGCTCGGGACACACTTGCCTCATGCGCGATGCGACAGTACCCAGAGTGCCGCGTGTTGGCGAGGGGCGAACAAAGGCGTTGGGGTGGTTGGAAAGCCGCAACATTCGCGTTTTGTCGCCCAGTATGCTCCCTCCCGTACGCGCCGACGACGGGTCCACTGCCTGTGCTCACGTCGTGCACGCACCAGACATACCCCATAGAGCACGTGCACTAACGATGAGAGATCTCACCCACGAATGCAGCTGTCAGAGGAGAACGGAGGCGTACGAGGACAGCCAGCTGGTGCTGCTCGACCAGGCGCATGCCCAATGCCTCGATGAACGTCGACTAGCACCGCCAGTTGCGCGTGGGCGTCAGATCGGCACTCGAACCAAGCCATGGCAAGTGAGTGGGGGGCATACCTTGCCAACGCCAGGAGGACCGGAGATGCCGACGCGGAAGGTGGAGGTTCTCGGATGGCGCGAACGCACCGAGGACGCCGTCTCAGCGGCCAGGCGGGCGAGGAGGGCCTCGGCCGTGCGGCGGTCGCGGTGACGAGATGACTCGACCAGCGTCACGGCCTGCGCCACCGCGCGCCTCTCGCACTGCATCACTCGCCTCGCCAGCCCTTCCACCAACGCGCTCTCATCCTCTACTCACCCACCACCACACGTTCGAATCAATAAAATCAATAAAATAAAAAATAAAAAAATAAAACGAAAATGATTTGTGTCGCGTACCGGTGGTGTTTGGGCTGCTGGTGTAGGGCTGCCTGCGTGACGCGTGCTGCGAGGCGGGGCTGAGCCGCAGGCTGGCGCAAGCCGGCTGGCGGTTGCATAACCGATGCATAACGGCTAAATCGGTTCCAGGGACGACACGCACGGGCAGGTGGCCCACCCGCTGAGCGCTGGGCCACCTCCACGCTCCTGCTGCTGCTCCTGCTCTCATCCCGGGCCACAAAGATCTTTTCTTTTTTCTTTTCCTTTTTCTTTTCCTTTTTTGCTTGCGACAAGGCCCTAAAGGAAATGAAGCTAATAAAAGTAAATAATCAAGGGCATTCCCTGAACCTGGGGGGGGGCTCAACATTTTGATTTTGTCGCCGTTGGTGGAAGAGAGAATTGTGTTGGGCGCGTTGTTGTGTTTTCGCAACGCAAGCTTGAGCCATAAAAAATGGACGCGCGTCGAACCGAGCACAGGGAAGACTTGCGTCTGGGTCCCGATGACATCGCGTGGGACGATTCATCGTCAACTCCCTCCTCGACGACGACGACTACGACTACGCCGACCCCCGCCAGCCCCCCTCCTGCTACGACGCCCACCACGTCGGGCAGAGGAACCCCGACTCGCGCGACGAGCCCCCGCGTCGACCAGGCCCCCGTCGCCGCCGCCGCTTCGCCCAGCTCGGCGAGAGGCGCCGCGTCGGCTTCGGCCGCGGGCGGAGGGGCGGGCGAGGGCATGCTGCACACGGGACCGCCCGAGGTGCAGCCCCACGAGATCAAGTGCTTCGAAAAGGTCGGCGGCGGCTGCTTCGGTGAGGTGTTCCGGTACGTCTCCCTTCCTCGTACGTGCCCCACGCACACCACAGCGGTGAAGCCATCACACAACAGAAGAGCGAGAGCGGCGGGGAAGAGGAGGTGGAGGAAGGGTAGCTTACTAACACGCGCGCGTGGGGTGTGTGGCGGATGTTGTGCGCTCGACTGATCGCAGGGGCAAGTGCCGGGGAATCGAGGTGGCGGTGAAGCGGCTGTACCGGACGGACCTCGACGAGAAGACCCTCACCGACTTCAAGAAGGAGATTGAGATCATGAGCAAGCTCAATCACCCCAACGTGGTCCTCTTCATGGGCACGCCTTCCTCTCTCTCTCTCTCTGTGGTGTGTGTGTCTGTTGCTCGACCTGAACTGTCGCTAACGAACTGTCGTCGTTTGTTTGGTCGCGAACAGGGGCGTGCACGACTCCCGGACACATGGCAATTGTGACCGAGCTGATGCCCAAGGGCAACCTGGCTCAGGTACGCCTGTCTCGGACCTGATCGGCTTATTCACTTCCCATCCTATGCTGCTTGCGGCGGCTGCTCTAACAGATGCAACTGCAACGTTGCAGCTGTTGCACAATCAAAAAATAGAACTGCCCCTGTCGATGCGTATGCGCATGGCCAAGGACGCTGCTCTCGGCATGGTACAACGCGCCCTCCTCCTTCATCCGCTTACACACACTCTCTTTGTATCCGCCGCTCGGCGACTCTGTCCGACATGATGGCTGATCTCACCGCCGACGACATCAGAACTGGCTGCACGAAAGCAACCCAAGCATCCTCCATCGTGACATGAAGCCACAGAACTTGCTTGTACGTGCGATTCGCTCCATCCTTACCCCTTGATGTACAGTTCCTCCACACGAGGAGGAACACGAGGGACTCATTCCGTGTCCAATGACTTATGGGGGCTCAGATCGACAAGGACATGCGTGTCAAAGTGTGCGATTTTGGACTCAGCGTGGTAAAGCCCCGCGGAGAAGTCCTGCGCGACAAGGACTCCATTCCTGGTACCTTTCACCTCCCTGCTCTTTGTGTCCGCTGCTGCTGCTGATGGTAAGTTCTCAATTTACCTGTCGTGTGCACCTTCCATCAGGCACTCCTCTATGGATGAGCCCCGAGGTACTACAGGGCAAGGACGTCGATGAGAAGGCCGACGTCTACTCCTACGGTCTTGTACTGTGGGTGCGCTGCCTTGTCCCTCATGCAAAGGCACACACCATCACATCCAACACCGACTCAACACGACACCTCGACAGGAAATATTGTCGCGAGCGGAGCCGTTCCTGCATCACGACAACTACGCCATGTTCAAGCGCTCGGTGTGCTTCAAGAACGAGCGCCCGCCCATGCCGGAGAACTGTCTCCCCTCCCTGCGGTACCTCATCGAGGCCTGCTGGCAGAAGGAGCCCGTCAAGCGACCCTCCTTCGCGCAGATCATCCCCATGCTCGACATTGGTACAACCCTGCACGCAAGCGAACAGTTTGAGCCATGCTAGCGTGACTGACTTGGATTCTTCACACGGCCAGTGGTGGTGGATGCCACGGTGGAGGACGAGGCCGGGCGAGACTTGTGGAAGAAAAACTTCCTGGGCAAGGACGAAATCAACTGGTTTCTCTCTCTCTCTCTCTTTCAACCTTACTCCTATGATGGAGGGACCGATCAAGGTGACACCTGTGGGCCGTACGTGTGTGCAGGGAGAAGTTCCTGGTGGCGCTGATGCGTGCACTCAGCTTGCCGGCAGCCGACCCAGAGGACATCCAAGTGCGGTGCCTCAAGGCCATCCTCGGCGAAAAGTCCAAGGATCCCACCATGCACGATCAGGTGCGGCTCTGCTGCCTTCCCCCCTTTTCGTTTACGACCGAGCCACGACTGACGCTTGATGTTCCATCCTCTGTGCTCTCAGTGGATCGTGACCTTGGATAGGTTCGGCAAGGTGTGCGATCTGTTCGGTCCAGTACTGGCGGCTCCGCCAAAGCGCAACAGCAATATCCTTCAGAACGTGCACGATGTGCTTCGTACGGAGTGGTTCCATGGCGAGATCTCTCGCGAGGAGGCCGAATCCAGACTCACCGGCGTCGTGCCTGGCACCTACCTTGTACCCCACCCCCGCCCCATCACCGCAAGCGAGCGACATGTGTCTGGTGTGCTTTGGTGGTCAGCCACTCGATGACTCACGTTTTGTCTGTGGTGAATGTAACCAGGTACGGCTGTCGACTACATCGGGAAACTGCTTCACGATCTCCAAGATGTCCAAGTCGGGCAAGATCAACCACCAGCGCATCAAGTACTCCCACGCCGACGGGTTCTCGATCACCGTGCAGTCGCCCAAGGGCGGCAAGGGCGGCCAGACCGTCACATCGCAAGGCTCCCTCTCCCTGGAGCGCTTCATCGCCAAGATCGCCAACGACCTCTACCTCAAGCGGCCCCTGCCCGGACCCTTCCGTTCTCTCTTCGTCAAGAACACGGCGCTCGACGGATACCTCTTCAACGAAGAGGACGCCGAAGGCGACTTTGACGATGACGGCAACGCCTCCGACTGATTCCGTTGTTTGACCGAACTGAAAGTTTTTTGAAAATAAAAATCTACACGAAAATTATTTTTTGAATTTCGAAGAATGGGAACACGATTCACCAAATTATGACGAAAGTTGGCTGTTTTGGCGGGAAAGACGGGTTGGCGCCAAGAGATCGGGGCGAGTGACGGTTTTGTGTTCGTTGGCCTCCAACCACCACCAGCGCCACCACGGCCACTACTCGCCCCCATTGATTGATTGAACCCACGCGTTTCAGTCCTTCAGCTGCCGTCTTAGGTCATCTGCTGCTGCCTTGTTGCGTTGTTTGTAGCCACGCGCAGGCATCAATTGATCGCACCGCCCCCCGCCCCCCACTACTCGGCCCTCAACAAGACAAATTAATCATCATCCCCCTTCGCGCCAAGGACCACCAGGTGGCAGCCGACATGTACAACCCCAACGGTTACAATCATCATCATCAGCATCATCAACAGCAAATGGATGAGGGCCTGCCTCTTCCCCTCCTACTCAGCCCCGCCCCTGCACGCCATTCCTGGTCTTCGTCTTCGTCGTCTTCCTCGCCCATGTCCATGGCGGCGTCGTTGTCGGCGCGGCACATCTCGCCGCGCAAGCGCCTGTTCGAGGGACCCTCGTCATCGCCCCCACCGTCGCCCGTGCCGATAGAAAAATCTCCATTCCGCCGATCTCTCTTCCATGGAGCGCGAGGGCAGCACCAACCGCCATCACACCGTTTCGCTGATCACGACGGCGCCTGGCCTGCGCGGCAAGTCAGCGGCCGCAGTTGGAGCGCTGAAGCGCCTGCCAAGCGCCTCCGCCTTGATTGCGACGATCTCGAGTTCCTGCCCCCGCGCCCGCTTCGTTTTGGTCCCCCCCCCAACAATCACATCCCCTCTGCCCCCTCCTCCCGTTTCCTCTTCGCGCCTCGCTCCGTTGCTTACTCTGTGGCGCATGTGCAGGCCGCGAGCAGGCTGGAGAGCTAGAGGGCGTGGGGTCCTTGCTTCTTGAGCGGGCCAAACCGGACCTCTTTTCGGAGGACTGCGATGCCGCAGCACCGGGCAGCGCCGCCCCGCTGGATGCTCTTGCAGCGCTCGACCACGACGAGGATCGGTACCTCCGCCGCACCGCTTGGGTGTGTGGTGGTTGCTTACATGGCCTTGTGCGAATGTTGTGTGCGCAGGTGTACTCCAGAGGAGCCGCCAGCAATCTCCGTCACTCCGGCCACACCGCACGGAGCGGATGCTTTGACCCCCGTGCTGCCCTCCGCCCACCTCACTCCGCCCGGCAGCCCACAGCCTCTCTCTCGCCATCTCCACTCCACTCCCCATGGTCACCACGCCAACCTCATCCACCTAGCTACTCCTTCTCGTACCTGCAACGTACGTCCGCTCCTCGCCTTGCTGGCTTGTCGTGTCCCAGCTGGCTCACCACACGCACACACAGGTGAATCCATTTTCTCCGGAGCGAGCGCTGCCTCGCCATGTACCCTCCAGTCCCATGCCCAGCCCGTGTCCTTCGCCTGTCCGTGGCGGTGCGCATTCCTTCCCTTTATTTCCCCTCTCTGTGTGCGGAGTGAGCTTGAGTGTCTGACAGAGGTGTGCCATCTACTGCGTTCATCCGTGCAGCACCACCAAGCCCAGCAGGCGCGCGCTACCTCGAAGATTTTGAGGAAATAGAAAAGATAGGGACGGGCTCCTTCTCGGAGGTCTTCAAGGCCCGCAATCGCGTGGACGGATGGCTCTACGCCGTGAAGCAGGCCAAGCGCGCATTCAGCAGCCCGACCGACATGCACAACACCCTGAAGGAGGTCTACGCGCTGGCAGCGCTCGGTTCGCACCCACACGTCGTGCGATACTACTCAGCCTGGGTCGAGGACCGGCTCTACATTCAAACAGGTACATAGCCATCGCTCGCACGTCTCGCTTTCGTACAGTACCCCTTCTAACTCGCCGATCGGCCAATGAGCAGAATACTGCAGCGGCGGATCGTTGGCGGACCACCTGAAGAAAGGAGTGCGCTTCACCGAGGCGCAGCTGCTTGATGTCCTGCGACAGGTGGCGCAGGGCCTCAGCCACATTCACAAGAAGGGCCTGGCTCACCTCGACGTCAAGCCCGAAAACATCTATGTCGACCTTCAGGTTGGCTTCTTTTCCATCATCTCACGTTGCGTCGCAGTTCACCAAGAGCGCTAACTAACCTCATCGCTCATTCCATCCTCATCCAGGACGACGGCATCACGCCACTGTATAAAATCGGGGACCTGGGCCTCATATCGCTGGCCGACGCCACGGATTTCTCCGAGGGCGACTCACGCTACATCTCGCGCGACCTCTTCGCTTCGGACGCCGACTGTCGCAAGCTCACCAAGGCGGACGTCTTCTCGCTGGGCTGTTCCGTCTACGAGCTAGCCCTGGGACGAGCGCTGCCTTCGCGTGGAGAGGAATGGAACGCCATCCGGGAGGGCGAGATACAACTTTCGTCTGACTTCACCAAAGGATTTGTCAATCTCCTCAAGGTACTCATAGGCACCTCGCACCGCGCTTCTGCATTCGGTCCATTTTCTCATCCGGCTGCTGCCTTCTTCTTGTGTTGCGTGCGCAATAGTCAATGCTGGCGGCCGATGCGGACAAGCGACCATCAGCCGACGAGCTGCTGCAGGCACCGGTGATGTGTTCGGACGAAATGAAGTGGGACATAGAGCACAAAAAGCGGATAGCGCTTGAAGAGCAAGTGCGCGCGCTTCAGGCCGAGCTGAACTGGCGCAGAGAGGTCATGGACTCAGCGGGCTGGCGCGCGTGCGAGAGTCTCGTGCCCCTGGTGGCCAAGCTCGAGGGCTACATCAGCTACCTCGCCCCTCCCTCCCCGATCTCCGCCGATTCCTCCCCTCGCCCCGGCCTTTGAGGCTTCCCCCCCCCCACGTGTGATGTACATAACGCTCACGCGAGCAACAAACACCACCTCCTCCCCTTCCTTCTCAAGAAGCAAGTCCCTCATGTTGTGTTTGCACAGTGTTGTCAGCTGCAGCGTTGACTTGGCCCAAGCTGCACCATGATCAGCCAAAGCGCATTCGCTCAAAAAAGTGAGGTTACTGCCTGGGGTCTTGTAAGGTCATGAGCTGGCGTGCTGGGGGTCGTGCGTGCATGCAAAGGTTTCGCTCACTCAAAGGACCAATCGAACGACTTAAAGGCCTGCTTGATGGCGTTGACCTCCTTGACTTCCTCCTGGTGTGTGTACGGTGGGTGAATAACAGCGACCGTCTCACGGGCGGGGAGAAGAGGCGCAAGCGTACCGGTTTGGTCAGCACACACGCCTTCCATTCACTCCGCTCTGGCTTCCCGATGAGGGCAGCCACGAGCTCTCTTCCGATCTCCATGGGCACTCGCTGTCTGCCGATGGCATGAAGCAACACCTCGCTAGCGAGTCAACAGGAGCGAAGCAAGCGTCAGCGAGCAAGCAACGTGGGCACGTGCAGCATTACTTCACTGTACCCGTTGGGAAGCTCGATCGTGATGTAGGACTGCTCAGGCTCGACCACCTACCGATCCGGACAGCCAAGCACGGAGTGAGCGCGCGCGCAACAAGTACTCGCCGCCGTTGGTGCGCACCTGGTCAATGTCCTTGGCTGGTACGCTAATGGCACTAAAGTCTATCCTACGCTTGGCAGCCTCAGCTATGATTGCCTCCTTTGCTCTTGGGGCATCGTCTTCTGAGATCGGCACCACCTGGAGACCAGCGCCATCCCCGCGTGCGAGGTTGGACGATAGCTGCAGGACACAGAAAGCGAAGTGAGAATGAAGCGCGTACCTGGATGTGGCAATGGTGGTTCTTATTGATGAAGCGCTCAAAGAGAATAATCGTCTGGTTCTTGGTCTTCATGTAGTCCTTGATCGACTTCTTGTACCTTTGAAGTCGGCGTCAGCATAATGCAAAGGGAGGGAGGTTAGAGAAGCGGAAGCGCCACGTACTTTTCCAGTTCGTCACGCACGACCGCAGGAGCGTTCGATACCGAAGGAACGTGGTTGATCGGAATGAGCAGCAAGTGCTCTGGCACAAGCTCGCCCTTGGCCAAGGTGACGTACACCTTGATAGAAGAAGCAAGACGGCCATGTTATGTTATGGGTGGGCACGTGGTTTCTGTTGCTGGCCACAGTTACTTACCTCGGTGCCAACAGAGACCACCAGATGCTTCTCAACCTGTGGGCTCTTGAGGCAGAACCAGCAGTTGTCGCCGAATCCTCTGTCGTCCCTCCTCTGCGGTGGCTGACCTCGACCTCCTCGGCCTCCACCAGCATCGTCTGCTAGGCATTGTGTGTTGCGACCGTTAAGGTGAGCCAGCGGTGATATCGGCAATCGGAAAAGGAGGGGGGGGGGTAGCACCTCCGCGTTGGCGCTTGAACGGCGGCTCGGCATACGAGCCTTCACCTGTACCGTGCGCGGGACGGGGTCGGCCAGCCGGCTGTCAAGAAAGAAAGAAGCTCTGTGAGCCTTCGAAGGGGGAGGAGGAGATTGCGGTGGTGCACCACCGTTGGGAGGAGACCAGCGCTTGGCGGAGGGATGATCTGTGAAGTCGTCAAGCCCATGCATCGTGTGGGTGAGAGGTTGCCAATGACCCGTAAATCGAGAGGAAAGAACGAAGGAGGGAACGTACCACAAACGGGGAGATGGTGGTGTTGGGCGGCAGCTTGAACAGTGTTGCCTTGTCCATTTCTCGCACCGGTACCAGCGACGCCGCATACAAGAACTAGCACGAATATCAGAAACCAATTGGTGGTGTAAGTGGCGCAGTTTGACACCACACAACACAGACACGCACGCACGCACAGGCAGAACTTGTGGTCGGACATTTCTTGATGAAAGAGGATGTGTGTGGTAGGTACCTTCTGCTTTATCTTGTTGTCGTAGGGAGCAACGGCGAGGAACCGCGTAACTTGCCCTGAGGGATTGCCATAGGGAGGCCTGCGACGTTCCACGTCACAGCATTGTGTTGTTCATATCAGGGCACAGATTTAACAGTGACTAAGCTGCGAAGACGGTCGTTGCACCTTTCGTAGAATATATCCCGAGCAGACGGAGCAAAGTGATACCGCGGACAGAGGCTTTCGACAGTCTGTATGGTGTTGATCACTCATGAGTGGCGATCGCACGCAATGCATAACGCACTGGACCACGAGTGATGCGAGTGTTGCAGCAGTACCCGCGCTACAATGGGTGAGCCGATCGAAGCCCAAGTGATGAAGTCCTCAGCGACGTTCGCGCTCGACGCGGGGTAGTTTTCGTAACTGGCCAAGTTGGAAGTGAGCGAATGCTGGAACGATGACCATTCTGCACTAACAACAACAGGAAGAGAGTGCCAAAAGCGTACGCAAGATTCTTCAGGATGCCCGCGGGCCACTCGTTGGTCAGCAGCACGTCAATGCCACTCCCCGTTTGTGCTTGCACCCACGCACCTGCAGCGACGTGGATTGAGACGACGAACAGCACAAGTCAGAGAGTCCCGCTGATCCAAAAATTAGGGTAGGCAGCCTTGATCACGATACCAGAAGCGGGGCTTGGGCAGAGAAGCGTATAGTACGCCACATTCAGACCACACACCTCGACATTGCCAAAGCCGGCTGCGGAAGGAGGATCGGCCCACATAAGAAGGGGGAAAGAAACACGGATCTTAGAATTTGCCTCGCCGTGACATGAAAGCAAGGTGCTAGCTCTCATACCAAGTCGTGTCACGTTGCCCCACGTCTGCGGCTCCTGCGGGTTCACAACTTCGTCCACAAAGTACGTAGGCAGCACCGCTGCAGAGCCCAATCCGACATACACGAAGATGAGTTGTTGCACGGATGCAACGAGCGTGCGCGCTGTGAGTGTGCGTGCGTGCATGCGAGCGTCCATTCTTACCGGTCTTGGCGCCATCGATGTAGTCTTTAAGCTCGCTCGCGTTGGCGCGGCTGATGAACTCGGCCGCCTCCTCTTCGCCGGTCTTTGCCTCGGCGGTACCACCAGCACCACCGCCAGCATCCGCCAGGAACTTGCCCACACAGAACACCGCATCGAACGGCCCTGCCTGTACGCGCCGTCACAAGTGACGGGTGAGCAATGGGGGGGGACCACTACCGCAAGTGCATGAGCTGCTGCAGCACAAGGCGTCCAAGGAAGTAGGGTCCCCACCTTGCTCTTGTGCACGGTCGCAACGCGACCGAGAGCCTTGCTGATGCTTCCATTCACCGAGCCCAGCACCAAACTGCCTCAGCCGGGTCCACGACGCGCACAACCCCCCCCCCGGCCCACAAAGAGGAGCGCTCGTGAGATTTGTATAATCTTTATACGCAAAGAGGGCAGAGCGTGGGTACATTTTGCAGGGCTTCTTCTCAGCCGAGGCCGCTTCGGCAGGTGGTACGTCCATCTCCAGCCAATCAATGTGTAAAATCTGACACAGATTTTCCACTTTTCTCGGCGTTTTCCTCCCTTGCACTGTTTTTCCCTGTTCGTTTGGAATTTCCATGTTAGGCGCGGAAGTTATGCAAAAAAGTCGACCTCAAGAGTTCCGTGAAGAGGGAGGCGCCGCGGTAGGGAGGGAGGCAGCGCCTACTGCGGGCGTGGGAGAGCGCGGTAGGGGCGAGGGAGCGCCTACTGCGGGCGCGTCCGCCTGTTAACTTAACGCGGAAGCTGTTCATCTAACGGCCGAGGGCGAAGCGTTGCCCTGGTGGTGCCACACAAGAGAAGAGGCCATCGCGCGCAGACAGAGGCGTTGTCCACTCCATCCATTCCACATCCCTACCCCAGGCTAAGCAGCCAACCATCGCCAGCAAAAAAAAACCCTCCTGTCAGCCTTGTCCGCGTGTGGGCTCCGAAGTACCTAGTCCGCTAACCGAGCGTCGTCATCACTTGCTGGCCCCCCACTCCACACTCCTCACTCACACACACTGAGCAGCCGCTTGAGCGAGCGCAAACAGCAGCAACAACAGCAACATGTCCGTCTTGAGCTGGTGCGTCCCTCCTCCCAGCAGTCCATCCTCTTCTCTCTCCTCTTTGCCTCGTGCTTGCCGCGTGCGGACGGCGTTCTCCGGCACCAAAGACTCAAGCGCGGGGGTTGTGGTGGCAATGGTGTGGTGGCATATGCGCAGGGGCACAGGTAAGGTGGGCGAGCTGGGCGCCGGTCGCGATAACAAGGAGGCCCTCGAGCCCATCCTCCTCGAGCGTTTCAGGTGAGTGTGGGCGCTCCTTTTTCCAGCTCCGGACCCCCCATGCGGGCACTGCCAGACCTGAAGCTCACACACGCACGCACGCACGTATGCCGGTGCCGTCGATGTTGTCGTCGTGGTCACACACGTCTATAGGGGCAAGCGGATCAAGAGCGTGGCGTGCGGCGAGCAGCACTCGATGGCTGTTGGAGAGACGGGCGACGTGTACGTGTGGGGACGGGCCAAGGAAGGGCAGCTGGGCAATGGCGAGCTCAGGCCCGCCAACGCGCTCAAGCCGGTGCGCGTCGAAGGCCTGCGACACGAGCGGGTGGTGGGCGCCGCATGCGGCTACTACCACTGCCTGGCCTACACCGTGGGCGGCAAGCTCTACCAGTGGGGCAAGCTCCACAGGCATATCGAGGGACCCTCCACCGAGTACTTTGGCATGGCGATCGGCCTCTCCGGCCTCGGGTCCGAGCGCATGAAGCGCATGGTCGATCGATCCCATAGCGCCTACTACGCTGGTGCCGCGCCCATTCCCTCCATCCATCCTGCACTGCAGCGCTGGTCACGCGAGTGGGGAAGATGGCGACCGGTGGCTCACCTTCGTGTCGCTCGTTACGTGGTGTTTCTCTGCTCAGCGGGTGCGACTGGTGCCGAGATTGAGGAACTGTCGCGAGTGCAGAACTTCGGATCTTTCACGCCCTACACCCAGCCTGTCCCCGAACCCGTCACTGCACTCCAGCACGTCAAGGTGCGCCACCTCCTCGCTCAAGGGCCAATGGAAGTCATGTGCTCCGGAGGTGTGTCTCATCATCTCGCAAACCGTCCACACAGGTGGTGGAGGTGGCAGCTGGCTACTCGTTTTCGCTGGCCGTTACGTCGCAGGGCGAATGTTACAGCTGGGGCTTCAACGAAAAGTGCCAACTGGGCCTCGGCCATCGCTACAACCAGAGTACGCGCCGTCCCTCCCTTTGCTGTAGGTTGATTAAGTTACCCCACGTTACTGACGGACGTGATGATCAGGTGTGCCGCATCTGGTGCCTCATCTGTCGGGCGTGCATATCGTCAGTGCCACATGCGGACAACAGCACAGTGTCCTCCTATCCGCCGCCGGCCATGTGCGTGACTACTACCCTAACACGGCACTACCATGTGATAGGCACACCTAATGCGCTTGTGTTGCATGCGTCGCAGGTGTACACATTTGGGCTGGGAGTGTTTGGACAACTGGGACACGGAGTGTCGTCAGACGAGCGGTTCCCACGACGAGTGGAGGCTCTCGTTCCTGCCGGCGAGGGAGCAGAGGCCGTGGGAGAGCGCATCGTACAGATAGCGTGCGGTTCTCATCACACCCTTGCGCTAGGAGTGAGCGGGACCGTGTGGACGTGGGGCAGTGCCGAGTACGGCCAACAGGGAGGAACCAACGCCTACGAAGATTGGGCAACAGGTACCTCCCAATGGATCAATGCCTCGTCACCCCAAATTGCACATCTGAATCGTGTGATCACAGGTCAGCGGGCGGAGAAGTCAGCAGCGATGATATGTGCGACACCGCGCAGCCTGTCGGGCTGCTTTGACGGAAAGCACATTGCACATGTGGCTTGCGGTCATCTGCACAACCTGGCCACAGCACGTGACGGCAGCGTGTACTCTTGGGGATGGGGCAGCTACGGCGTGCTCGGTCACGGCAACCACCGATTCCAGCTGGTCCCTAAGCTCATCCGCCGCATCGGCGTACGCTCTCCATGCCACCCGCCACTCGCAGCCCGCAGCCTACAGATATGTGGCTGGTACTGATGAGCAATGGCTGCATCTTGCAGGGGGAGCGCATAGTGCAAACTGCCGCCGGCGCGAAACACAGCCTAGCGGTCAACGGTACGCATCTTGCAAACAGCACGCGCCATTCTCATTCGGTCGCACTATAAAGTGATCTGAGCTGACACGCACGCTTGGTGGGCGGTGATGGTGTGCAGCTGGGTCGTCAACACTCTTCGCGTTCGACTTCAAGGTGGCGCTGAACAATAGCCGATACAGCGACGTGTCCTTCCGCGTGGACGGCAAGACGTTCCCTGCTCACCGCGCCATCGTGTTCGCGCGATGCCCCTATCTCGGCGCCTACACCCTCCTTTCCCATCGCTTCCGCCCTGCCGGCTCGGGCTCCGATCCGAACCCTGTGGTGCAGCTGCCTCAGATGCGTCAGCAAGTGTTCACCGCCGTCCTCCACTACCTGTACACCGATCACCTCAAGGCCGCATCGCATTGGCTGGGCGAAATCAAGCGCGTGGCCGTCAAGTTCCGCTTGCCTCGCCTCGAAGCGCTCTGCACTGTACGCCTTTCTCCTCCATCTCTCTCGCTCGCTCACTCGCTCGCTCCTGCGGTTAGCTCACCCTTTTATTGCCGCCTTGTGTGAGCAGGCCCAGTTGCAAAGCCAGAGCCACTCGCGCCAGTACCAGCCCCCCAACTCCACCTTCGCCGCCGAGCTGTCACAGGTGGTGAATGGCGAGGAGTGGAGCGATGTGGTATTCGCCGTCGCCGATGAAGAGGGAACAACAGGTGGGGTGAGTCATGTGCACGCCCACAAAGTACTCCTCACCTCCCGATCTGACTACTTCAAGCGCATCTTCGGCTCTTCGTTTGTGGAGGGCGATCAACGTATGCTGCCCCCATCCCCCCCCCCCACAATCTTGCAGCAGACGATGCTCCTCCACCACTATCATCAACTGATGTCCACTCGCCCATCGCAGCAAAGAGCAAGCCGGTGGCTATTCAAGGCACGCAGCCGCGCGTGTTCATGGCGATGCTCGAGTACATTTACACCGGCCGGTTGCCCGCTGAAGAGACTGGTGGGGAGACTGAAGTGTCGTCCTCCTCCCCGGAGGACAATCTGCCATCTATCAACCCTGAGACCGTCGTAGAGCTCCTGCTCGCAGCTGATCGCTTCCTGCTCGACGACCTCAAGCAATTGTGCGAAGCTGCCCTCGAGCAATCCCTCGAAGCCTCCAACGCCAGCTGGATGCTGGAGCTTTCCGACCGGTACTGCCTGCTCCCCGCCTTGGGTGTTGCGCGTCTTTCAGCCCTAACGGACAGCCGCCATTCGTCGTCGTCGTCGTCGTGATGTGTGCACAGGGCGAGCGCGCCACGCTTGAAGAAGGCCACGCTCGAGTTCTTGGCGGCTCTCCTCTACCGTGCCCAACGTCCGCGTACAACACCCACACCAGCTCTCGACGGTGACGATGAAGGCGAGACGACCGAAGGGGCCGATGCGGACCCCGCAGAGGAAACACCCGCTGGACCCACTTCGGTGGAGGAGCTGGGAGAGAACCTCTCGCCCCACCTCGTGGAGGAGCTGCGCGCCTTCTTGGCCGCCTACGCTCCCGCCACCTTACCCCCCGCGAAGGAAGCGACCGTTGATGCCACCACTACCGCAACTGTTCCTACTGCTTCCTCGGACAACCTTGCGTCGCTGCCCCCGCTCGTAGACTGAGCTCTAGCACGCAGACCAAGATCATCGGACAGCACGTCCCTTTTACAACCCAACCCCAGCAAACAAAGTGTATTCCAATAACCATAACGCACCCCACCACCAAACAAAGGACAATCCCTCCAAGGCATTCAAAGAAGTCGATAACCTGGTTGGTCTGTGCTGCAAGCCCAAGAAGCAGCTGCCCTTTTTCTTTCAAAGCCAGCCGTGCGTTGGCGGGCAGGGTGGGGGCGGCCACCAGTAGGCTTTCATACTCCACCCCTCCGTTTCGCCGCAACTGGAGCATTGAACTCCCGTGGCACGTGCCTACCAGGGGAAAAGGCCGAGCCTTGCGACAATGCTTCCTAAAGGGACGGGAATGCGAAAGCCAGATGACGCATACCAACGCGACTTTGCCCATTGGCTGCCAAGTGGAGCAGGTGGTGTCCTCGTGGCCGCGTGTGCTTTTCCCCGCGCGGCTCCTCCGGAAAGGGGGGGGAGGGGGGGCGCCGCAAATAGCCCCTGCTCGCCTGCTTGCGTTTGTTCACCTCCGCTCCTCCACCACCCCAGCACCACCGCACCCCCCACGCGAACTACACCACCGCTTCAACAGCTCACCACCACCAACCCCAATTTATTTTCTTCTCATCTAATCGCAACCAGCTCAGCTATTGTTGCCTACCTGTAAACCCCCCAACGTTCCAGTAACCGCCTGTTCAAGCTCAAGCTCAATCTCAATCTCCACCGACCCACTCGGCTCATCCTAGTAGTACCCGACAACTTCGGCCCAACCCCCCAAGGAAAAACAAGAACCCCTAGCCTCGACGCCAACCCGCAAGCCGACAACTTGGTCGTAGACTACAACCGCTGTTCTCATTCAACTTCCGACTCGAGTCGTACTTGCATTTCACGAGAGCAGGTAGGTCCCATTTACAAGCAGAAATCCATTATCGAACCACCGATCTCGCCCGTTCTTGATAGTTGCTGGAAAGTTGTTTACTTACGTACGCTACTTGGTGTGCAGCCAAGGCAAGCCTTGCTTCCACTCCCCATCACCACCCCAGCCCCTACAGCCGCAGCTACTGAGAGGATTTCCTCGAGCCGACTGTTTGTGAGCTGTGCTTGGTCAGCATCCCCCCACACCCGACATCCTACTTGTGGCCCACGATCCCCGCCGACTTCACGAGCAGCTACTGCTACTTGCCAGCCTCCAACCACCGCCATCTTTAACAACCTCTTCCTCTTGGCCTCCTCAGCTTTTGTTGTTGCTGGCTCGTAGCAGTAGCTGCTCCCCCTCCATCCGGCTCGCGCCTAATACTATCCATCTCCCGCCGACTCTTCTTTCCAGCCTCTCTACCTCCTCTACCTCTTCCTCTACTCGTTCGCCGCCTCTCTCTCTCACGTCGGCCAGCCGCATCCCGCCCGCCATCAACAAGAAGGATCTCTGCCATCGACCCTCGATTGCCAAGCAACAACCCCACTCGCACATTCGCTTCGCAGGCACCTGGGACAGAGTAGAGGGGGGGACCACCGACAACCCGCATCGCTGCACCGCGGACATCTCCTATGGGACGGAACAAGATCAAGATCGAACGGATCACCAATGAGAGGACTCGCTTGGTACGGCGCATCCCTCCGCGATCACGGTCTGGCTCTCTTGTGGCTCACCCCCCCCGGCTCTCTCCTTCCAACAGGCCACGTTCAACAAGCGCAAGAATGGCCTGGTAAAGAAGGCCATGGAGCTCGCCATCCTTTGCGGCTGCGAGGTAGCGCTGATCGTCATCGGCAACAACAAGTTGACGCAGTACAGCAGCAGCGACATGGATCAGCTGCTCCTGCGTTACACCGACGGTGGCTTCGACGAGCCCCACGCCGATCCGCTCACCAGCGACGACTACCCCAAGCTCTTCGGCAAGAAGAACAAGGCCGCCAGCCTGCCGGGCACTTGCTCCAGCCAGAAGGAGTCGCCCGCCAAGAAGGCCCGCATCGAGACCCCCACCCCCCTCCAGGGTGCTCCCTCGCATCCCGCGAGCAAGCCTCTGGTCGCCTCGCACCACGAAGGCCGTACTAGCCCCTCGGTCGCTTCCGTGCCGACTCTCGTGCCTCGCGGACCCTCACCGCCTCTTGGTGTCAAGCCCGTGTCCCCTCCTGCTCCTTTTGCCCCCGGCCAGGGAGCCCGCCTCGCCGCGCCCCAGCAGCAGCTGGCTTCGAGCTATCCCTCGCCCATGGGGTACCCCATGGTGGGTGCCGGCTACCCGGCCACTCGCACCGGCCAGTTCCCGTCCCAGCAGTCCTCCTCGTCCCCGTCCCGCAGCAGCATTGTCCCCTCCCTCTACTCTGCCCCCAGCAGCACCACCAGCAACAGCAGCACCCCCGGTGGCCGCATTGTACGTCATCGCCACAACCCTTAGCGCGCACACCAACCCACACACCATAGTAGAGTGTTCACAATTCAAGATCCTCTCTCACGTGTTTGTGTTCGTTCTCGCATTGCAGTCGCCTCCGCACCGTGGTAGCTTCGGTTCCGTTTCGCCCACTTTCGACGCCGCCAAGCCCCAGTCCCCCCACTCCGACCCGCCTACTCCTCCCGGCAGCGGTGGCCACCAGTACGCCGAGGAGATGCGCAGCAGAGCCTCGGCCGGCAGGCTTCACCAGGAGCAGCAGTTCACGCAGAAGCTCAACAAGAAGAACCTCTCGCTGGCCATTCCTGATACCTCTGCCGTGGCCGTGGCTGGCTTCCCCGGCTCGTCTTCGTCGGGTCACTCTCGCCACACCACCTACACCCCCGGCTTCACTGGCCTCAACGTGCCATCGAGCATGCCTTTCATGGGCGAGCCCGACATGCAGCACTCGGCCATCCTGCCCTCGCCCTCCAGCTTCTTCGCCGGCGAGACGCCCGGCAGCCACCCCGAGAGTGGCCACTACCTGCCCACGTGGGGCAACTGGATGACCCCGTCGCCCAGGCACCACGAGCCCATCCAGGAGCGCTTCCTCTCGCGTGACCTCAACCTGGCCCTCCATGACGGCACCTTGCACCAGTTCAGCCTCGGCAAGCAGCTCCCCTACTCGATCGGCGATAAGCGCAAGGCCAACGACCTCCTCAGGGCCTAAGCTTGTTCGGGGCCCGACGTATGTGTTCTACTACTACTAGCACCCACACCCCCCATCACCATGTTCAACCCCCGTGTACACATGCCCACATCCACGCGCATCATCTCTGGTGATGATGCTGCCGCTGGTGTGTTGCGCGTCGTGATGTATTACCACTCATACACACACCAGTACTATTACCATCCGTCCCCACCACCACCACCACGACACCTCATCACCTCCCCCTCTGCCCCTACCACCACGAATTCGGTTGCGACGTCAGCGCCCCAAGTTAAGCTGTCAGGGAACGTTCAGCCGAGCCAGTCGTACTCGTCCTCGTCATCGTCGTCTTCGCCGCCCATCATGGCGTCGTTGCGCATCTTCATGGCTTCACGCAGGGTGTCGGTGAGGGACTGGACGACCACCACGCTCTTCCGCATGCTCGCTCTCTTCTGCACGCACGCATACACAGCGTGACGCGCGTTAGCGCAGAGAGAACCATCATGGCGGGCTGTGCCCCTTGCCGCGGCAAGGGGGAGAGAGGGGGCGTACCTGGCGGAGGGCCTGCAGGTCAGCAGACTGCTTGCCCTCTCGGATGGCCGACAACAGGGAAATGTCCGCTGCTGCCGCCGCCGCC